>PVKA01009514.1:0-68088 GCA_004027165.1 Ctenomys sociabilis | reverse complement strand
TTTTTTTTTTTTTTTTTTTTTTTTTTTTTTTTTTTTTTTTTTTTTTTTTTTTGTCTTTTTGAGACAGGGTCTCACTATGCAGTTCAGGCTGGCCTTAAGCTCACTTTGTAGCTCAGGCTGGTCTTGAACTCGCAACAATCCTCCTGCCTCAGCCTCCCCAGTGCTGGGATTACAGGCGTGCGCCACCACGCCCGGCTCTACTCATGTGTGTTGATTCTACAAAGTGGGAAAATTAAATAATGTGCCCTCCCAGGGCCAGGGAGATGGCCCAGTGGAATAAGCGCTTCCCTGGCAAGCACAAGGGCCAGAGTTCAAGCCCCAGTTCTGCCAAAAAATAAAAATAAAAATAAAAATAATGTGCCCTCCTGCATATCTGTCCAAGCCTATGTTTAATGACACTCTTTGAATAGCTTGAAATCAGCCAGGACAGGAATATTTACACTAGCAAAAGACCTTCCTTTCCAGAGAGCTGGTCGGTAAGTATTTACCAACACATAGCTGGCAGCCTGGCCTCAGTTGGATGACAGTGACTGTTTTGGACACGAGCTGAGGCAGGTTGTAGAAGCCATATGCAGGTCAGAGCCATGAGAAGGGAAATGGAAAAAAGAAAGAAATAAACATTATTTGCCAAAACAATAGCTGTAAGGATAAGCAAATGGAGTTCAGGACTCTCTCAGGGCTGGTGGCCTCTGGTGCCTGGCTAGAAAGTTGAGCTTTCGGGCAGTAGCGAAACCCCTGTCTAGGTCAGTGTGCTACTCTTGCTTGCAGCTGGCCTGGACACCAAGTCTTCCTTCCAGTTGTTAACAGTGTTGGGAAGAGCTCTGTAAATCCCTTGTCTTTTCCTGAAAGATTGCGCACTGCTAACCCCGGGACTTGTGTGACTCACTTAAGGCAAACGGACCGTGTCTCAGGTCATTCTCAATGTAAAATGGGCATCCAGGGACAGGCTTTCAGTTTTCAAAGACTATGCTCAAGAGATAAGCAGGGATTTATTAGTGAATCAATAATGGTTTATGGAGTATCTACACTGTGCAAGATATTTTGGAATGTGGGATTAACAGGGGTAGTTGGGTGTGGTGGCAGATGCCTATAAATCCAGCACTTGGGAAGCTGAAGCAGAAGGCTCCCCAAGAGTTTGAGAATAACCTGGGCTACAAAGTGATTTCAAGGTCAGCCTGCAAGACCCTGTCTCAAAACAAAACAAAACAAGGGGCCGGGGAGATGGCTCAGTAGAAAAGCACTTCCCTGGCAAGCACAAGGGTCTGAGTTCAATCCTGGGTTCCACACACACATACACACACACACACACACCAAAAAAAAAACCCAAAAAGAACACAACAACAACAACAAAAAGGAAAACAAACAAAATCCCCAAACAGCACTAATAAAATGTAGGGGTGTGCTTATATTTAATCTATTGGTCTCCAGGCCAGAATTCCTGTCTCTGCAGGCGGGGTTCCAACAGAGGCCTTTCTAAGTGAACAGATGCTGTTGATACTGGTAGCCAAAAACCATACTCTGAGAGTCACCGATACAATACAACATAAAGAAGTTGTGGCCCTGAAAGGGATGAGCTCCTAGAAACTAGCAGAGTCAGTGAGGTTTTCCTTGGGCTGATCTCTGAAGGAGGAGAAAAATGTGAGCTTGTAGCGGTGACAGAGGGAAGCGTTGTAAGGGCAGGGGAAGGATGGAGCCAGGGCTTGGAGATGAGAACCAGCGGGCGTGCGTGTGTGTGTGTGTGTGTGTGTGTGTGTGTGTGTGTGTGTGCGCGCGGGGTGGGGCTTATAGCCCCACTCACTCATGCTTGGGGCTATAAGAAAAGTGCTTATGGGTGGTTGGACAGGATATTATGTCGGCTATGGACAACCACTTGGAAAATAACAAGGTAGAAAGTATTAATTATTGAATCTTTGATGTAATTCAGGTATAAAAAATAAGATATGCAAACAGCTACACTCTCTTAATTTACTGATAAGAGACATATGCTATAATAATGTCTTTAAGTCTAATATCATGTATGCACCTTCTATGATACCAAAACATTATGAAAACAGTTTGCAATGTATTAATTTATCAAATCCATCTTGTCAAGGTATCTCAAAACTGTCTCACTGATATTTGTACTTCAATAAAATAAAAATTAAAAAAGAAAAGTGCTTATGTAGGGCCATGATGATAAATGAATTCTGAGCACAATGAATGATTTTATGGAAGAAATTATAAATAAGGCAATGAAGCCACTACAGTGATTTGTGTACTTTTCATTCAAAAATTTTCTTATTGCAAAAACATCAGGCTTTGAGATAGTTTTAGCTGTATGTAAACTACAAAAAAAAATTCAATGCTTTATCATAAAGATACCGAGCAATATGAAAATATCGGGTCATGGCTCTAACAGTGCTGCTGGACACAAATCCCACCCAGGGGCCGGCCATATAGCTCAGCAGGTTAAAGTGTCTGCCTGCTTAGGCAGATCCAGCTGCTGGAGTTCAATACCCCGATTGCCGTGCGGTGCTGTGTCCTCTACCCAGACTGCTATTGAGATTGGAGGTGGTGGTGCATACCTGTAATCCCACCTCTTAGGAGGCTGGACACAGGTGGATCACTATGAGTCCTATCTATGTGGTGAGACCCTGTAGACCCTTCTAAAAAACACAAAAAGAAAAACAAATCCCACCCACATACCTTGTTGACAACTGGAGCCATGTGGGAGATTTTCTGAAGGCTTAATTTGCTAACTTCAGGATTGGAATCACTGATCCACTTTCTGAAGAAGACCAAAAATAATTCTGGGAGTGGGTCTTCAAAGAATTTATCCAGAATCTGAAACAAAGCAAAACAGAAAACAGTTAATGAGTGGAATCAGGTCAAAAGGCAGGATTTAGGTCTAAAAGTTGAGACTGGACCTTGAGTCACACAAACCTCCCAAGTACTTACGTGTATTCTGTGTTCATAGAAGGGGGAGGTGGTAATCAGATAAGGAAAAGATGTTTCGGTTTATTCTCTCTCTCTTTTTTTTTTTTTTTTTTTTTTTGTCTTTTTGAGACAGGGTCTCACTATGCAGTCAGGCTGGCTTTAAGCTCACTTTTGTAGCTCAGGCTGGTCTCAAACTCACAAAAATCCTCCTGCTTCAGCCTCCCAAGTGCTGGGATTACAGGCATGCACCACCATGCCTGGCTTTATTCTCATTTTGATAATTTCTTTCTATCGTTGGAAACTAAATGGACCCACTTTAAATTACTCTCTTTGCCAGGGATGGTGGTACATGCCTGCAGTTTTAGCACCCTGAAGGCTGAGGCAGGAGGATCACCAGGAGTTCAGGGCCAGCCTGGGCTACATAGTGAGTTCAAGGTCATTTGGGGGTACGCGGCAGACCCTGTCTCTCAATAAGTAAATAACACTCCTCTTCAGATTATAGTCAGATGGCTGAGTTTCTGGATAAGGTATTTTGTGTATGTGAAAAGTTAATCCTCCTTTGGCCCAGGCCCTGTGTTAGCAGGTGGGGACATACTGGTGAGGAGAATACTCTTAATTAGTGAGCTTGTGGGGCTTATAGAGCAGCTAGTGAGACTGAGCCGCACAGCGAGACTACTCTGTGGTGTTGGAAAGAAAACAGAGTCGTTCACTGTGGCTGGAACTGGGAAGAAAAGCTACGAAGATGCCACAAAAGCATCTGCAGCAGTACTGAATTTAGACTGTATGGAACGAGGAGTGGTTTTTAAGATTTGGACCCAAAAGCAATGTTGACGTTAGAGAAAGTGTTTGGAGAGAGCGTTCCCAGAGAGGTCTGGACGCCGGAGGCTCTGCTGGCTGCTGGGGCAGGGTGTGTGTGCACAGCCGAAACGTGGAGGTGGGGAGGGAGAGTGGCCCAGAGGGGCTGGGTCCTGTTCCAGAAACAAAATGGAAGGAAAAAAGAAAGGAAAGGGAAGAGGAAGGAAGAAAGACATGTCAACTGAGCAGGACTCCGTCGCAAAACAGAAAGGCCTTGGGATACAGCTCAATGCAAAAACTCTGGGTTCAATCCCAGAGAGATAGGGAGAGAGAGAGGGAGGGAGGGAGGGAGAGAGAGAAAGAAAAGGAAAAAAGGAAAGGAAAGGGAAGGAAAAGACAGGAAAGGAAAGGAAAGGAAAGGGAAGGAAAAAAAGGAAAGGAAAGGAAAGAAGGAAACATGTCTGGGAAACCAAAGTGGCAACTCTTGCGTAATCCAGATGTAACTCATCCTGCTTCCCCACCTCCAGGTGTCTTTTTTGTTCTCTTTTAAATCTCCGTCAAGCCAGGCATGGTGGCGCATGCCTGTAATCCCAGCACTTGGGAGGCTGAGGCAGGAGGATTGTTGTGAGTTCGAGACCAGCCTGAGCTACAAAGTGAGCTTAAGGTTAGCCTGAACTGCATAGTGAGACCCTGTATCAAAAAGACAAAATAAATAAATAAATAAATAAATCTTGGTCAAAACAAATATCCAAGAGGCTTAAGTGTTAAGCTTAGATAAGAAAAGAAAATGAGAATTGTGTTCTTCAGAGTTTCCTATTATAACTCACTTTGATAAAGAACGTCACTATGATGATTTGCTCTTCTGACCTCCTCGGGCCTTGCACCAAGATCTTGTGGAGGTAATATAGAGTTTCTGGAAACTGTGGGAATTTGTACTCACAGAGCGTTCTGTAAAGAAGAATGAGGTCCCGAATCAGCAAGGAAGAAAATGTGCTCTGAGTAACAAAACACTGGCATCGAGGAGGAGATGAACTGGCCTTGAGGATGCGTGTCTATAATCCCATCACTCCTGGTGGCTGAGGCTGGAGCCCTGCAAGTTCAAACCTAGTGTGGACAACTTAGCGAGATCCTAGTTCAAAAATTTTTTTGAAAAATTAAAAATATGTATATGGGGCTGGGGAGATAGCTTAGCAGCAGTCTAAGTGCCTGCCTGGCAAGCTCAAGGACCCAGGTTCGATTCCCAGTAGTGCATGCTGGGATCACCCCTGAACCCCAGGCACATTGTGCTGCACCGATACCAGGCACAGTGGCCCATGCTTATAATCCCAGCACTGGGGAGGCTGAGACAGGAGGATCACTATGAGTCTGAGCTATGTGGTGAAACCCTGTACCAGATAGATAAAAGATTTAAAAAATACACATATGGATCAGGATAAGTCTCAGTGTGAAGGCTCTGGGTAAAGTTTAATTCTTAGTGCTAGGGAAAAAAAGATGAACATTATCCTTATAGTTTTTATCTCCAAGAGTAAAAAGAAAAGATAGTCCTAGTATCCCTAGTCCAAGATAAACCAGCCTTCCTATGAATTCTGCACAGCCACTGGGGGATTATATACACCTGGAACTCTCCACATTTCTTTCCTTAAGGCCACTTCTCTTTCCTGTTCTCCCATCCTTTGCCGCACAACAAAACGCCCTATTTGGGTGCAGTCTTCCACCAATCCTTGGAAGGATAGTAAGTATTAAAAGGTCGACTTACAATAACCATGCAGAGCCGGGCGTGGTGGTGCATGCCTGTAATCCCAGCACTCGTGAGGCTGAGGCAGGAGGATTGTTGTGAGTTCGAGACCAGCCTGAGCTACAAAGTGAGCTTATGGCCAGCCTGAACTGCACAGTGAGACCCTGTCTCAAAAAGACAAAATAAATAAATAAATAAATAACCATGCAGGTCACCACTGCAGTTTTGCTTGCATTCCTTTTGTGAATAGCATAATGATGAAAAGAGTCTATCATATACACCTCACAAGAAAAGGCTGTGTGGTCCAATTTATCACACACACACACACACACACACACACACACACACACACACACACACACTGTGTCAGGCTCAGAGCTGTCCTGACACACAGACCTGGATCAGATTGGTGAAGTGGGATTGAGAGGGCTGACACAGCAAAATTTTCACTTCAAGCTGTCAGGTTGGTCTTCGAGAGCTTTAACGTACCTACCAACCAGCTGGGGACTCGCCAGTGCCAGACACTGATCAATCCCCAGGTGGGGCTTTGCTGCTCTGTAAGTCAAACTTTGGTTAAGAAGATCAAAAGGGGGCTGGGGAGATGGCTCAGTGGAATAAGCACTTCCCTGGCAAGCGCAAGGGCCTGAGTTCAATCCCTGGTTCCACAAAAAAAAAAAAAAAAAAAAAAAATCAAAAGGTCCTGAGAACGGAGTGGACACTGAGCTAGTGACCACTTGTAGGGTGCAAATGCACCGTACTTCCACATAGTAAGATGTATTCTGGAAACACAAGTGCAAATGAGACACCTTTCAGTTTTGGTTTTTGAGACAGGGTCTCGCTCTGCTGTTCAGACCAGCCTTATCATCATCACTACCACCATCATCATCATCTTCTTCTTCTTCCTCTTCCTCCTCCCTCTTCCCCTTCCCCCTCCCCCTCTCCCTTCCTTCCTTCCTTCCTTCCTTCCTTCCTTCCTTCCTTCCTTCCTTCCTTCCTTCTTTTTTTGTATTTTAGGACAGGGTATACAGGCTCTCACTATGTAGAGCAGACTTGTAGTGATTCTCCTGTTTTCATCCTCCTAAGTGCTGGGATTACGGGTGCGTACCACCACGTCCAGTTTCAATTGCTGTCTCAGCATACCCTGGAGGTGGGGCCGGCACAGCATGCCGGGGATCGAACCCCGGCTGCTGTGCTCTACTAAGCAGGCACTTTAGTCTGCTGAGCTATCTGTTTGGCCCTATTTTTTTCTTTTTTTGTATCAGGAATCAAACTCATGACCTCCAGCTTGCCAGGCAGGTGCTGTGCAGCTGAGCTATGCCCTGGGCCCTCCAGACGGACCTTGAATTTACTGTGATTCTCTTCCTTTAGCCTCCTGAGCGCTGAGATTATAGGTGTGAACTAACACACTCAGCAAAGTACCATTTTTAAAAACACCAAGAACCCATGGACCACATAAAGTGCACTTTCTGGGTCAGTTACAGTGTTGCATTGTGTGTGGGAGGGCAGGGAGATGGCTCAGTGGAATAAGCTCTTCCCTGGCAAGCACAAGGGCCTGAGTTCAATTCCCAGTTCCACAAAAAACAAACAAAACAACAACAACAAAAACAATGTCACATTCCTATGCCATGTTGACAAGTCCTCATATCTTATTTCTTAATCGGAAAATTTTATCTCTATAATCAGTAGCGTGCTATTCACTAAATGACAAGTGCGGAAACCCCTGTTTCCAGTAAAAGAAACATAAAAAATTTTTTTCATCCCAGTTCCCCAAATTTGTTTGGTTTATTGAGCATGAGTCTTTTCCTGGGCTTTTTAAAAAAGAATATTTATTTATTTATTTGGTACAGGGTCTTGCCACACAGCTCAGATTTATAGTGATCCTCCTGTCTCAGCTTTCCCGGTGCTAGGACTACAGGCGCATGCCTCCAAGACCAGTTTTGGTGGCTGGCTTGGTGCAAGGCTGGCATGGCATGCGATACCAGGGACTGAACCTGGGTCCTTGAGCTTGTCAGGCAGGCACTTAGATTGTCGAGCTATCTCCCATCTCCTACTCCATCCTTCCTTCTTTTTAAAGCAAGACTATGGAATTATTTGATGTCTGCAGAGCAGGAATGAGCTAAGTTCCAGAAGGGAAAAACTCTAGATTCCCCTTAAGTGCTGTATCAGAAAGACCACTGTATTCTGCAGCATGAGAGGGGAAGGAAAGGGGAAATATTCCCAAATAAAACCTCTTGGAATCACTGAAGGTATAGAAATCAAATGGCCATTGAAATAATTAAGACAGATTTTAAAATGGAAATAGATGCTGTGTTCCCATGTGTGTGGCTTGAGGGCACACGGAAGGACCAGACGCTGCACCTGGAGCTCCATTCTTACCTGGTGATGAGGCTGACGCCATCGTGGTAGTAGTATGCTTGGTAAATATGATTCCAGAAAAACCTCTCATTTAGACTAACATCCACCTGCTGCAGCCCAGAACAATTTAGCAGAATTCTCAGTGCGTCCCGGGCGTATCTACAAGGGCCAAAGACAGAGCAGCATCCTGAGACAACGATCTTCACGTGCCTAAGTACACACGCTGTCTTTTTAGCCCATCCCAGCGGGGTCCAGGATGTGCGAAATGGGATGTCCCAGAAGAAGGCGATGGCCAACTGCTTTCATTTCCCTCGATTAGTAGTTCATGGGACAAGGGGTTAAATTAAAAGGCTAGCTCAGAAAAGCTAGGGGTCATCACTGAGCAGCTTACTAATTTATTATCTTATTTGCAATAGATTTCAGCAAAGTAATGACTAGTAAAAAGTGTTTTCTTTCAAGACTGCAGTTAATGAATAGGACATGCTCTCCTCTACTCAGGGCCCTTAAGAGTATATATCGGATTAAAGTATAGGGAGTGGGAGTGGATTATGTATCTTAAAACAGTTTCAGAGCTCTGCCAGGCAACCAGCTGACAGTTGCACGGAGAGTCCGCTGGAGGGCAGCACAAGCAGCTGCGCTCTCTCGGGCAAAAAGGAATCCTGCATTTCCCCTATGAGGACAGGGGATTTAAGTGGTAATTTCACCCATCCCATTCTCTCTCTCTCTCTCTCTCTCTCTCTCTCTCTCTCTCTCTCTCTCTCTCTCTCTCTCTCTCTCTCTCTCTCTCTCTCTCTCTCTCTCTTCCTCTTTGTCTGTCTGTCTCTCTCTCTTAGGATAAAACTTTATTGGATAGAAAAGATTCTTCTGTCGGGAGAGGGACAGAAGGGGGACCTGAGCAGGTTGCCCCACCTATCCCATTCTCCACCACAGAACAGCTTTTCAGGTCATGAAGCACATTTGTGCACCCTGTTTTCTTGTATATGTAAGATAACCTTGAGCGGTTACCATCAGAGAAGGAGTATAGTGACCTAGTGCTCCTCATATAGATCCGACAGGGAGTGCAGCAAGAATGAACAGCGTTTCGTGGCTGTGGCTCTTTCTATTCTGTGCACACATGCAGGGGACAGGCTATGTGATGTCCAGGACTTCAGAAGGTCATTTGACTGAACACATTGACCCTTCTGAGGACAGAACATTGGCACGTTTAAATGTGCTACACCCAGGGTTGCACAAACCCCACATGCACACAAGGGAGTGGCTCATCTCGGATTGGATGTGAAATAACCAGCGCTCTCACAAGAGCTCTTTCTTCGACTGCACTCTCAGCTGACTGATGTAGAAGAGTTGAAACATGAGGGCCATGAAGAGCTCAGCAAAAAACTGGGCCACTGTTTTCTTGTAGGAATTTGTAGACAAAAGCAGACACAGGGCCTGGGATGCCTGCAAAGGAAGGAAAAGGGAATTGAAAAGGGAAACTTGTTCCTGTAAACCCACTCTTCCCAAGGAGAGGAAGGGTAAGCATGAACCATAGCTGCATAGCCTCTCAGGAGCAGCTACTAAAGCAGCTGTGCACCAGAACTGTGCCAGGCATTCTTAGGCCAGGTGTCTGAGAACATAATTAAATGTCCCTGGCTCCCAAGCCGGGGAAGCAAGCTGGTCCCCAAGAGGATATTCCAAGTTCCCCTTCATAGACGGCCATGAAGACTGGTCAGGGAAGTAGGACTGGTAAGGGGAGGTGAGCCAGGCTGTTCTTAGATCACTTGGTGTATTTTTCATTTTGTTTTGTTTTCCTGAGACAGGTCTTGCTTCATAGCCATGGCTGGTCTCCAACTCTAGCCAATACTCGTGTATCAGCCTCCAAGTGCAAGATTAAAGGTGTGTACCACCACATCAGGTCATTTTATTATATTTCTGTAAGACCTGAATTTCCTCCTAGGTATGATTAGTAGGGTCTTTGGGGGATACATAATGGTGGGCAGAAGTGACATGGGGCTTTCACACGCCACAAAATTGCTCATCTCTCTCTAGTTCTGCAGACCTCGCGCATTCTCTAACCTCCATTTCCACAGGGCTTTTGGTCTCCTTCCTGTCCCTCTTGGGTATGTGCAAGGATCGTGCTCACCTGATGAAGGGGTATGGTTAGCTGTCCCCTCAGCAGGGAGGCATCACCTGACCAAATCGCCTCCACCATCCCTATCATGTCCTTTCCCCCAACACTGTTTTAGATTCCTTTGGATATCTGACACATATGTCTTCCCTGTCTAATGTAAGCCCCATGGTCAGGGTGTGGCATATAACACATGTGTATCAGGTCGGTGGACAGATGAGGGCAGACTATGTTGAAGGATTGAGTCTGTGCAGATAGGATTGGTTTCTTTCTTTCTTTTTGGTGGAACTGGGGATTGAACTCAGGCCCTTGCACTTGCCAGGCAAGCGCTTACTCTATTGAGCTATCTCCCAGCCCCTAGATAGGATTGGCAAGGGGAGGAGAATGACACTGGGAAGAAACACTCATGGTGGTCCTCACCGCCAGAGGCATCATGTTGCTGGCATCTAGAATGAAGCATTTCCCTTCCTGCAGGCTTTCCTCCACCACAGAAGGCTTGTCTTTCAACACCAAGAGGATCTCCTTCAGCACTTGTGAGGCAACTTGTGGCTTGGTGGCCACCGCCTGCCACATTAGCATCACAGCCCTGTGAATACAAAGGGCTGTGAATGCAGGCAGATCCTATGTTGGTTGTTCACCACTAGACACAGTGACATGGATCACATCTTTATAGAGCAAAGACAGTACAGATGATAGGTTCTGGCCGGCCGTAGTATGAATTGCTAAAATCATCATGGCGGTCATCTAATAGGGCGGAAGCCCTTAAAACAAAGCCCATCTTCCCCAAGACCACCTCTACCTCCCTCCTTCTCCAACCCAGCCCAGGATACAATTTCCTTTCACTCTTCCTGCCACCTCAGGGAAGACCCCAGTCAACTTCCTCCGGTGTATCTAAACATCCCCTCCAAACTCCACCCATGGCAAAAGGCCATAAAAGCCTCAGCCTCCCCTTGTTTCAATCAAGAGAATTCCTCATCCTTCCCCACATTCTCTCCCAAGTCCTCAAAGAAAATAAAGCCCCTTTCCCTTCTTCCTTCTGCCTGTGCACCTGAAAACAACAACAACAAAAACTATCACAGACAAGTAGGAAACAAGCTGAGATCCTCATGTCCAAACTATACCTTAAATGTCTTATCCTTAAACACAGAGGAAGGTTTTTTTTTTTTTGTTTTTTTTTTTTGTTGTTGTTTGTTTTTTTGAGACAGGGTCTCACTATGCATTTCAGGCTGGCCTTAAGCTCACTTTGTAGCTCAGGCTGGTCTCAAACTCACAACAATCCTGTCTCAGCCTCCCGAGTGCTGGGATTACAGGCATGCACCACCACGCCTGGCCAGAGGAAGATTTTAAGTGACAGTTTATGGAAAAATACAGTCTGAAAGTCTGTGGGACCATTTCTTGCTGAGATTTAAATTTCTATCTAGCTCAGTGTCAAAAGCAATTGATTTTCTGCGCCCTGCACTCTGCTCTTCTACCAAGTGAGCCTGCTGTCCAGGAATAGTGGTTTATTTATTTATATTATATTATTTATTTATAATTATTATTTTTTCATTTATATATTTGGTATAGGGTCTCCCTACACCAAATATTAGCTAGGACTCCTAATGATCCTCCAGTTTTCAGTCTCCCTGGCCCTGGGACTACAGGTGTGCACTAACCTGCCTGGACTGGATAGCTGGCTTCAGCACGCCCCAAGGGTGGGACCAGAGTGATAGGCTGGACCCAGAATCCAACCCTTGCTCCTGTATTTGCCAAAGCAGGTGCTTAGTCTGCTGAGCTATCTTGCTGGCCCTTAGTGGTATATTTACTTTTTTTTTGGCGGAACCGGGGATTGCACTCAGGCCCTTGTGCTTGCCAGGAAAGCGCTTATTCCGCTGAGCCATCTCGCTGGCTCCCTTAGTGGTATATTTAAAGATTGGTATGGGAATACAAATTGATCAGTCATCAATGGACAGACAACATTTATTTAAAACCTAAATAAATAATAATAACAATACCTGAGCGCAGAGGCATATACCATATCGCCAAAGGCCACATGTTTAATTAGTAATACAGGTGTGCTTGGAGTCCTGATGTCAAGACCTCTGGTCTCCTCTCTCCTTTCCCACATAGCCATGCTTCATAGGTAGATTGACTGTTGCTCATCTAAAACTGCTTCCCACCTCTGTGTCAAAGGGTCTTCATATCTTGTCAGTCTACATTGGGCTCTGAGACCTATCCAGTCTTCCTGCAGCTGGGCTCCTCACAGTGGACCTGGTCCTCCAGAACATAGCTGTTCTCAGTTCTGTGGAACCCAGTACCCAGCTAGCTGGCCCTTCCTATAGGGCCAGTGCTAAAAGCCGCATGGGCACCAAATCTTGTGTGCCTCGTCTCATTTTCTCACTTCTTGTGGCTGATAAGATTTTCCACTCATTTCTGTAGTTCAGACTAACTCCAAATCCTGGCTCCCCCCAAACCTGCCCCCCTTGAAGCAGGTTCTCACTGTGTAGTTCATTGCGACCTTGAACTGGCCTCAAATTTATGCCTCAACCTTATGAGTACTGGGGTTGCAGGCAAACATCATAATGCCCCACCCTTACTTCCTGGGGATTACGAGATTTGAACTCTGGACCTTGTGCTTGCTAGGCACAGGTTTAAATTTGCTAAGCTATCTTCCTGGCCCTCTGTTGATTTTTAAAGCAACATCAAAATGATGGTCCTAAGGGCTCTTATCCTATTTTCTAATCAAAAGAAGAATAATGCATAATTTGCATAAGAATGAGGTGTTAATCTAAAGGATTACAGGATTTGCCCAGGAAAAAGTCACTTGTAATCACAGGGATTTTCTAACTAAAAGAAAGGAAAACATCCCCCAAGTGACAAAGATGGCAACCCAGAGGTTAGAAGATCAACTAACTCAGCACACAGCCTACTTACTGCCCTGTTCTCCCGTCCAGAAAGACCCTTTTGTATGACATGGACCCATTGTGAAATGATCCGTGGAATAAGAGCCTGGCCATTTGGAGTAAAACCTGATTTCCTTCCTATCAAGTCCCTCTTCTGTCTGTGTCTTGAGACAGAGTCTTGCTCTGTAGTTGGCCTTGAATCCATTGTGTAGCCCGCGCTGGCTTGGAGTTCATGTGGTGATCCTCCTGCTCAGCCTCCCAAGTGCTGGAACTGCAGGCGTGCCCCACTGCGTAGCTTGGTCTCCTTTCTGAATGCTGGCTGTCTTGTAGCAAGCGCTACAGCCACAGGAAGTTCCACCTTCCTTGTACATGCGCCAGTAGAGGGATGAGGCTCGCAAAGTTCTAATGTACTGAATTATGCTGCCCCACAGGCTCACATTAGCATTGTTTTCTCAAATATTTCTTGTGATCCTGGATCATGAATTTCAGATTGACAGTCAAGAGGCAGGAGACTTCCAATTATATTTTGGCAATTTTTAATGTCTTATTTTTTTATTGGTGGGTAGGGATATTTTATGTACTTCATAAATAAGGAAAAAAAAAAAACACTGTGGATTATTTTCCCTTCAGAAAAAAATGGCAAGAAAGATCTATTATTACTTTGAGGACAGGTTTGGGCCTGAAGGATACGCAATAGAACACGATTGAAAGCTAAATAAACCAGGCGTGGTGGCGCATGCCTGTAATCCCAGCACTCGGGAGGCTGAGGCAGGTGGATTGTTCTGAGTTCGAGACCAGCCTGAGCTACAAAGTGAGCTCAAGGCCAGCCTGAACTGCATAGTGAGACCCCGTCTCAAAAAGACAAAAAAAAAAAAAAAAAAAAAAAAAAAAAAAAAAAAAAAAGCTAAATAAAGGTGACATCAATCATTTCTTATGGGCCCACTGTGTGCCAGTTATTAGTCAAAGTTATGAATAACATTTATGATCATGTTATTATAGATAGTTAAGTCAGGTAGAAATATTGTAGGCACTCAGACAGGGCTGGGCTTGTGGGCATCTCCGGAAGATGTGAACACATGGCAACAGTGGGTGGAGGTGCACCCCAAGAACATTAAAGTCACAAACCAGGTGTGGTGGCACACACTCGAAAGCCCAGTACTCAGTAGACTGAGGCAGGAGGATTGGGGACAGTTTGAGACCAGCCTGGCTATAAAGTGAGCTCAAGGCCAGCCTAAACTGCATAGTGAGACCCTGTCTCAAAAAAAAAAAAAAAAAATCACAATTACTAGACTTACATACTTCCCCAAGGAATGGGATTATTGTTTTCACCCTTTTGAGATTGCCCATCATCTACTAGAGATCGGCCATCTTTTCCCATCTACTAAGACTAAAACAACAAAATTAAAGACAATGGTTAGGGATATAGCTCAGCGGCACAAGTGCCTACCTGGCAAGCGCAAGGTCCTGAGGTCAATTCCTATCACCAAAACACCCCTCAAAACACCAACCATAAACTTAAAGACAAAAACTAGGTTAGCAAGGTTAATGATATCACCCATATGCCCTTGCTGCAATTGGATCAATATTACCTGAGCATCTATATTTGCAATCTTATTGGTTGATCATAATTTTGACCCATGTTGTACCCATCCCATGATTTTGCTCTCTGAAACCTCCTTGGAGAAATGGGCTCATTGGTGACCCATTCAGGACCCCTTCTGTCTCTCAGGGAGATATTTGTATTCCTCATTCTTTTTCTTCAATAGATTGGCTCAGTTTCCTACTCCAAGCCTTCGTTGCTCCTTAGAGTTCATCCTTTGACCTGGGGGAAGAATGGAGGGGGAGGGGCAGAGCAAAGAGGAGGGAGCCGCATTCCTCCTTTTTTCAGCAACTCGGCGTATTTGACATCTAGCATTTTCCCTCTATCAGTATTTAAGCCTCACAATTACCTATATGGCACAAAAACAGGTCTCAAAAAAGACACCCGGCCTGGAAATGACAGCCCAAGACTTGAGTCTATGAGCTGGTGAACAAACAGGAGGAGGGGTGGGGGGAGGCCATACTTGTCCGCTGGGACTGTGTATTCCAAGAGCTGAAAGACGACACTTTTGGGCAATGTTTGGGTCAACAAGGAGACAACCTCCAATAAGACATCCTTTATAAAGTAAGAAGGATTTTCATTCAGTTGCTTATAAATAGCGTCCACCATCTGAGACACCTGAAAGAGAAATTTTACAGGTCAGCAAGTGTCCTGTTTCATGGTCACTCTGACAGCAAGATATTGTTTGAGCACGACAGTCCAGTCTCTCTTCACACAGCAGCAATTAATACACAAGTGAGGACAAGCAGGAGTTGCATTTACACAATGCAAAATATTTATTTAAATGAGGAATCAAATTGCATTTATGAATATCAGGAAGATACCTATTAAATTTTTATTTTGGGAGGTTAGATTTCATCAAATGAGATTAGTAATAGAAAATGTATACCTAGCCAAATCCTTAAAGAAGATAGTCAAAACAATTGAGTAGAACAACAGTGGAAGAATTTACTGCAGAAAAACTCTGTGAAAAGCAAATACCATTTGAATGCACATGAGCAGGGGATAGGAGAACAAGCAAAAGTACAATATTGAACCTCTGAATTATAATCTTGCATTCTCTCTACTCACAAGTCCCCCACTAGTTTTTTTTTTTCCTTTGCACTTACTCTTTCTTTTTTTTTTTCCCTAAAAAATTGTGTTTAGTACAGGGTCTACAGGGTCTCACTACACAGCTCGGACTTCGAGTGATTCTCCTGTTTTCAGCCTCCTAAGCGCTGGGATTTACAGGTGTATGTCACCACTCCCGGTCTCAACTGGCCGTCTCAGTGTGCCCTGCAAGCATGGCACGCCAGGGATTGAACCCCAGGCTTTGCGCCTGCCTAAGCAGGTGGTTTAATCCATTGAGTATCTGGCTGGCCCTGTACTTACTCTTCAACAAGGAGCATTCTACCCAGGCCTGGAGTTTGTCTTACATTAATAAAGGAAAAGAAAAAAATAAATAAATAAATAAATGAAGTGTGAGGAATTTCAGGGTGTGCCTGGGACACATGCGCTTCCAGGTGAGCATGAGGTGACCGTAGGCCATGACTCTGCACCAAGGACCTCTTCACTTCTAGGACTCTCAGATGCTTCCTCTCCTTGCTGTCCTCCTGCTTTCGGTGCAGGAACCCTCTCAACAAGCTGTCACTGGTTGCTCAACTACACGAAGGGTTATCTGTTTGAGTTGCCCAAGAAAGACCTGAGGTACTTACTTACTTAATTTTTTTTTTTTTTTTTCAGAACTGGGGATTAAACTCAGGCCCTTTCGCTTGCCAGGCAAGTGCTTATTCTACTGAGCCATCTCCCTGGCCACTAAATTTATTTATTTTTGTCTTTTTGAGACAGGGTCTTGCTACGTAGCTCAGGCTAGCCTTGAGCTCACTTTGTAGCCCAGGCTAGTCTGGAACTCCCAACAATCCTCCTGCCTCATTAGATTTATTTAAAGATTGTTAGTCTATATATAAGCCTATATATTGTTTGTAAAATTAGATGTTCAGGACTGTTTTTAATCATACACAATGTTTCCTTATAGCCAACTTTAGACTCTAATTCCTTTTAGGAATCTATCTTCTCCAATAAGTAGTTCAACCGTCTGTGAGACGTGAGGTGATCATTTAAGTTGATGAACCCCATTTTTATTCAGTTTCCTGCAGATTTACTATACCGGAGGCTGGTTTTACACATTCAGTTTTCTAGGGGCTTCCTCTACCCAAGCGCGGAATGGTTTCCTGCAGCCTCTCTTGAGTGTAGAGAGCTCCGTCTTGTCCTGAGGAAGCCTCTGCTCTCCCCGCCCTGCTCTGCAGACTGTGCCTGTCTGTAGCTGCACCAGCTGTTCTCCAGGCTCCTCCCACTTTCCTGCCTCCCTGACTGTACGCACAGGCCTTCAGCTTGTTTTCAGTTACTTTGCTCTGCGGGCTCAGAAGAGAGTATTGGGAGTTCAGCCTCCTGTCCCCATGGGCTGTGCTCCTGGGCCTGTAGGATGCACAGGGCTCTGGGATAGGCAACCCTCTATTTTGTTTAGAACTCAGTTATTGCCATCTTGACATTTTAAAATAATTTTGCCTTGGGGCTCGTAGTTTTTTTTTTTTTTTTTTTTTTTTTTTTTTTTTTTTTTTTTTTTTTTTTTTTTTTTTTTTTTTTGTCTTTTTGAAACAGGGTCTCACTATGCAGTTCAGGCTGGCCTTAAGCTCACTTTGTAGCTCAGGTTGGTCTCGAACTCAACAATCCTCCTGCCTCAGCCTTCCCAGTGCTGGGATTACAGGCATGCGCCACCACGCCTGGCTGGGGCTCCTGTTTTTATATAAACTAAGCCCATGGGACAATGGAGCACAGAAGACGCTGCAATAGTGGAGACTTTTGTGGCTCTTGTGGGCCTCAGGTGCCTGGAATTCCATGAGTTCGGCAGGGAGCTCTTCCCGGAACTGCAGCCACTTAGCTGAGACGAGGATGGTGCGGAAGGCCTGAGGAAGAGAACGGAACGTGACCTCCGGACCTCAGGTGTTGGGAACTTCATCCACAAAACAAGTGTTGCGGCACTCGGGAGGCTGAGGCAGGAGGATTGTTGTGAGTTCGAGACCAGCCTGAGCTACAAAGTGAGCTTTTGGCCAGCCTGAACTGCATAGTGAGACCCTGTCTCAAAAAAGACAAAAAAAAAAAAAAAAAAAACAAGTGTTGCGAGGTGACACCTTTCAGAGGTGACTGGGTGCAGGGATCTGGCCTCATCCATGGGTTAATGTGGTTATCACAGGAGTAGGTTAGTTGCTGGGGGAGCAGGTTCCTGATAAAAGGTGTGCGTGGCTTTCTCCCCCCTGCTTTGCCCTTCCGCCTTCTACATGAGATGCTGCCGCACGAAGTAGATTTCCCAGCTTCCACCACTGCCGCCACATTAATCTCTGTTCATTACAGTTACCCCGTCTCCGATACTCTTATAACAACACAAACAGAAACCCTTAAGTTCTTTTCAATCTTTCCTAACACATCAGTGAGCTTGAAGGTAAACCATTTTAATAGAATATGTGAATGACAAGAAGTGAAATAAAAACAACTGAGTTGTTCTACAGAATTTCACTATGTAATTTAGGCTGGCCTTGAACTCATGATGTAACACAGGCTGGCCTCAGATTTATGGTGATCCTCCTGTCTCAGCCTCCCTAGTGTTGAGATTAGAGGAGTGTGCCACCACTTCTGGAAGACTGAGTTAGTTTTGTGCAGTGTTTCTACTCTTCTGCTTCTGGAAAAAATGAAATCCATACCCATGTACGAAATACAAATTGTATTATTTCAGTCACTGTACACATGAATTAAATGAATTTATTTATTTATACCTGGAATTGAACCCAGGGCCTCTGCATGGAGCTACAACACCAGCTCTTTTTGTTTTTTATCTTTTTATGCTTTTAATGTCAATATTCTTTAAAAATTTTTTTTATTAGTACGTGTTTGCTATATATGGTATTTACATTTATCTCAGTAGTAAACACATGTACTTAACATATCTTGATTCTCTCCTTCTCTGGACCCCTTTTTCCCATTTTCATCATCATTATTATTATTGCTGTTACTGTTATTATTGCCATTACTAGTTCGTGTTTGTGGGAAAATATGGAATGCTTAACAGATCTGTGTGTCATCCCTGCGTGGGAGCCAGCCTAATCTCTGTATTGTTCCAATTTTATACATGTGCTGCTGAAGTGAGAGCCCTTCTTACTTTTCCAGCTTGAGAAAGCATCTTGCTCAGCATCTAAGTGGTCCCGGCTGAGCTCAGATTTGCAGCCCTCTCACCTCTGCCATGGAAAGTACCCGGATTAAGGATGTGCAACACCACGTCCAGCTAAACACTCTTGCATTTGCGTTTGCCAACTAGCACTAAACACTGCAGTTTGAGTCGCTAATAACAATAATAATAATACTTTAAAATTTTAGTTTTTGTAACTTACAAAGACATTAAACGGAAAATGAGAACGCCATCATGACTTGAGATTAGAGAGAAAGATAACTTCATAGGTGTAGCACTTAATGACAGTTCTGCCTACATTATGAAGGCACAATCCCATATTTCATTCTGTCCTGAGCCCCACCAATGAATCACCCTGTGTCAGGGTGAAGGTCCTTCAAGACTCAAGAGCTACACAGGAGGTTTAAACAGTGCCTGCTGTGTTTCTGTCATTAGCATATTTATTTTAAAACAAACTAAAGCAAATATAGTAAAATATTATGATTTAGTATGATTGGCAGGTGAATATTCATGAAAATACTCTCTAGAATTTCCTACATGCTTGAAATGTTTCATGAAAAACTAATTTTATTAGTGAGATAACAAGTAAGAAATGTGTAAGAAAAGAAATAGACATATATAGCAAAGTCAAACCTACACTGCAGCTAAATTTTCATCTGCCATTAACAGATGAACAGATAAGGAAATGTGGGATACACTTCCAATGGTGTACTACTCAGCCCTAAGAAGGAGAGAATTTGAGTCATTTTAGGACAATGGCTACATCCTGAGGTCATAATCTTAAGTGAAATAAGCAAGAAGGAAAGGTTAAATATCGCATGGTTTCTCCTGTACGAAAAACCCAAAATACAAACAACTTAAGAGCAAAATAAAAAAAGAAGAGGAAAGAAGACAGAGGGAGGTGCACTTTGTGGAGCTGGGAAGAAGACCTGTGAGAGGAGGGAGGGAAAGATGGGAGGGGAAGGGAAAGTAAAAACGCTTCCGATACAGAGGCACTCTGGAAATGTCAGATTCTTTGTCAAGCACCTTACCCTGGTGACCTTCTGGGCATGGAATTTCAGAGTCAGTTTCAGTATGGATGCTGCTTTGGTTGTAGTTTGTTGGTCAGATGTTGAAAGTTTTGTCAGGAGATGCAACACAAAGTCAGTCAGCAAGGAGGGCAATAAATTTTGTCCTATACTCTGAAACCAAGAAGACAAATATGAGGCTGGGGAGATGTAAGTGCTTCCTTGGCAAGGGCAAGGGCTTGAGTTCAATCCCCGGTTCTGCCAAAAAAAAAAAAAAAGACAAATATGACTTGAGGCCTGTGGAGAACACAGAACTTTCATGGGCTAGGTGGGTCCCCCTTACAAGCATTAGTGTAAATATGACTGTGAGCTAAAAATAATTTAATTCTTTTCTTATGATTTTGAAACACTTGAACTGCTCGAGTATTATGGTAGGCTTTTTCACTTTTGAAAATAAATTTGCTAAATCAGAAACAAGTGTGCTGGGCATGGTGGTGTGCATCTATAATCCCAAAATGCTGGGAGGCTGAGGCAGGAAGCTTCTAAGTTCCAGTTCTTTCTCTTCTACTTCCCGAGTCGCCATTAATTCTTACTTAGAGCTATATATGAGTGTGTGAAATGTGATGTATGACCTAAATATTGCAGATATTAGAATTAAGACTATAATAAAAGAATCTGTGATTGCCCACTTGTTGGCTATTGAGCGGACAGTGAATACTTGGTCTGATAAGGCTGATGAAGTCGATGTAACTGATGAATTTATTCAATAAATTCTAACTTTGTGGAAAGATACAAATGTGTCTGGACTCTGTTGTCAGCATAGCTCGATTAGGTCACTGTGCATAGCTCGATTAGGTCACGGTCTCTGTCTCTCTGATGGAAATGCCCAGTCTCTTGCCCCCTCCTCCTCCAAGGGGACCCTTGGAAACACCCCCAACAAATTGGACACGTTTGACCCTCAAATCCTAAAAGAACAGAGAAAAAAAAATAAGCTTATTTCCTTTTTGCAAGGTTGCCAGGCTTCAGTACAAACTAAGTGATCAAAATTCTGGTCAGAAAAATAAAAGTTTGAACTATAATACTGTTTTGCAATTATTTTTTTGTTCTTAAAAAATACAGGGAGGGGCCAGGGAGATGGCTCAGTGGAATAAGTGCTTCCATGGCAAGTGCAAGGGCCTGAGTTCAATCACTGGTTCCATATATATATATATGGAACTGGTCATAAGTGTTCTATATCCAGGCATCTTTGTTCTTAGGGATAAACCAGACCTTTGTGAAATATGTAGGTTTATCCAATGGCAATGGCTCTTATGGAAAAGGCTGTACTTGCAAAGTCAGAGGATCCCCAGTTTGTTTTACTCCCTCCTGATGATGCTACATCTGACCCGCTCTCCAAGCCTACAGCTTCCACGCTTCTGTCTCTCCACTTGTCTTAACCTACCCTGAGTTCCAACTTCACCTTATCCGAGAGCTTCCCAACTCCTACCTTGACCAGGTCTGTTGTAAGATGTAACAAAAAATCAGTCCCCATGAGGTGCAAGGACCTAGTGGTAATGTGTTTGAAAATTTATCTGAGTTTGGGTAACATACATGACACCTAAAAACGTTTGCTGCTGCAACCTATTCCAATAAATACAAAATAATTTCAACCATTTCAAGGATTCTTGGGCTGTTGGTACATAAAGAAATATTTTATTTATTTGGTACAGGGTTTTGATATGCAGCTTGGACTTACAATGATCCTCCTGCCTCAGCCTCCCCAGCACTGGGATCACAGGCATGTGCCACCATGTCCAGCCACTGGCCACCCAAGGTTCTGGGCCTGCATAGCATGCAGTACTGGGGATTGAACCAGGGTTCTTGTGCTTGCCAGGTAGGTGCTTAGACCGCTGAGATATCTCTCCAGCCCCTATTGGTACATTTTTATATTTCACTTTACTTAAACTGCTAACCTTGCTTAAACTGTCAGCCTGTATAACTTAATAAAAAGGAGGGTGCCATATTGTATTGGGACAAAAAGGCTCAAACATATTTTGAACAGTCTGGGGATATAGTTTGGTGGCTAAGTCACCTACCCAGCAAGTGTAAAGTCCTGAGTTCGATTCCTAGTACCAACAAAACAAAAGAAAAATCTTTTGAGCAAGTTGAGATTCTTGTAGAATAAACTACAGAATTATGTGGCACTTGCACTTTAAAGCTTATTTATTCTAGAGGCTACCAGGAGCTCCTAGAGTTACGGATGGGATAACATGAACAGACATTTCTAGTGGGATTTGGTCCCCATTATGAGAAAGAACAAAAGCCTGATAAACAGTCCTGGAGCTATAGTTGATGGATATAAATATATACATATTTTATTTTTTTATCCCCCCGCCCCTTACAGGCAGAATCCATCACTGAGCTTCAGAGACAATGAAAGCAACATAACTAATAAAAGGCTACATTGAAGGCCTTTGGTGAAGCCCCTCTTTTCTTTGTGAGGTAGCACAAAATCAGACTTCACAAAAGTGGCACAGGTACTTGCAAACCCAAGAAGTCCCATTAGCTAATCCCGTGACAAATGGCCTGCAGGTCATACTGGGGCCAGTGTCCTTCCAAACTACTGAACCACTCCCAGTGATTAAAAAAGCAGCTAATCCAGGTAAAATGCCACAAGGGTCGCTGCCCATCCCCAAAGGTGCGTGACACTACTGGTGACACTAAGTGGGGAACACAGTTCATGTTTAAAAAGGTTTCTTGTGGACAGTTTTTTTTTCCTTTTTAGTCAGAATATATTTATTGAGGGAAAGAAAGCTGTCTGAGAGAAAGACAGGAGGGAGGCCCGAGGGGGTTGTCCCCAGGATGGACAACTTTAAGATAATTCTTAAACTGTAATTACAAAGTTAAATTGTCCTTTTGTTGCTGTTTCCTGTTTGTACTAAGGTAATTTTGTTATTCTAGGTTACTTAAAAATTTAGCCAGTCCTAATTGGAATGTATCTGTGAGTAGACTCTGAGGTTGAAGGAATAATTTACTTCCAAAAATATTTTAAAATTTAAGTAGCCATTGGTTTGTGATAAAAGAAAACCCAAATAGGACTGAAAGGAGCTATAAAAATGTTTGGATATGAGGATAATATTTTTGGCAAGGAAAACTTTTATGCAGTAAAATAAAATTTTCTCTTAGGGTAAAATATGTAGATTTTTCCAAAAGAGAAAAGGAATGATAAAGACAATTCAAAAGTTTACATTAAGTTAAATAATGGAGGATGATAGTTTCTAAAAAATTATGTTTGGGTCAGCCAAATAGCTCAGTGGACTAAAGTGCCTGATTAGGCAGACACAGGGAAAGAGGGGGGGGTTGATCCTGGGCGTGCTGTGCTGGACCCACCCCTGGGATGCACTGGCACAGCTATTGAGACAGGGCATGGTGGCATGCCCCTGTAATCCTAGCACGTGGGAGGCTGAAAACAGGAGGATCACTACGAGGCTGATCCGTGGAGTGAGTCCCCGTAGACCCTGTACTAAGTACAAAAAAAAAAAAAAATAATAATAATAATAATAATAATCAAGTTTGGCTCTCTCCGCAGTTTGCTTTGCTCTTGTTTAGTTTGTTAAGCCTAAGAACTACTCTTTTTTAAAACCTCCATGAAGTTTTTAAATAACTTCAAATATGGCTGAAAGGGTTTACGGTGCAGATTCAATCATGAAACACTTCCTGTCCCGAAGGGAACCGCATGAGACCAGTAAGTGGAACAGCCTTCTTGTGATGAGAAACAATGGAAGCAATGACCCAGCAGCCACACCTTAGCAGAGACTCTTACGAGAACAAGAAGTGAATATTAAGTAAAGCGTAAGAGTTAGAAATGTTCTGATGGATTCACCTGTGTCAGGCCTACCGAAAGGTAAGTGAGAGTCAAGGAGTTACAAGGAATGGTTCTTACGATGGCACCTGATGATAACTATTGCAAAGAGCTCTGTCAAAATCCTAAATTCATCCTGAGTCAGCTTGAGCCTAACCTAACAGACTTCACACTGCAGAATTCAGATCTTAAGATGTTTGCAGAGAAAACAAAACACAAACTTCTATGTGTGGTGAACAGCCCTAACCCTATTGGGAACATTTCTAGCTCCTCCTGCAAATAGCATACTGCAAATAACAGTGATCATCTTGGTGCAGATTACAATGGGCGGGCTCTGCCCTAGGGTACGGAGAGACACAGCTGGATAGAACGGGAGCTGGGAAAGCTGCCTATCCCGTGAAAGGCCGTTTAGTAGCAGGCCGACGGTATGAAAGTCGCCTGCCACACCCATGTTGCTTTTGACAGCTCAGTGTGGCGGGGAAAGAAGCCAGATGGCTCCTGAGCCCGGCTATGGAGTTCAGTGGGTGGAAGCCCGCCACGCTGCTCCGCCCAGTGCTGCTCCCTGGCCTGAACAAAGGATGCAGCCTGCTGAATTCTATCATTCTGTTATGGATCTTGCTAACCCTTTCCTTAGTATTCCCCTAGCTGCCGAGACCCAGCACTCGTTTCCGCTCACATGGAACGGAGTCATGAACCTCTGGGGTGCTGCCTTGGAGCTATTTCCACAGCCCTCACCCTGTGCCCTGGGGTTCAGTGGGACCGAGGCCTGTTATCCTTCCCACCCTGGCCCGCACACTATAGAAAGTATTTCATTATGTGGAGCATGCTGTTCTGGCCTTCGAGTGTTTTATAGATTTTAGAAACTCCTGGAAGGTATACAAGAAAACCTGCAGGAACAGGAACGAGAAGACTAATCTCTTAGTCCTTGGTTTACCCCTCCCTCTCCCTGAAACTAGCAAAAAAGTGAGAAGCCCCCGTGACAGCCTCCCAGACCTACAACTCTCTATCAACTCCTTAGTAGCTGCAGTGCTGATAAACACAAGATTAGGCATGCTTGTGGCGGTGGGAGGAGGGATCTGCCCCGTGCTCCACGGGAAAGGCTGTTTTAGGTAAGCAAGTCTGGTGGGGCCTTACATACCAGCCCATCAGCTGAAAGGAGAAGCAGCCCTGGATGGACTCGTGGCACTCAGTTTGGAAACATGTGTTGGGTAGCGTTTTCAGGAGGCCTCCAGTAGGCCTTATACTACTTCTCATTTTTAGTCCCCTTTCATTTAACCCCTTTGTTAAATTTGTGTAGTCCAAAATTGAGACTAAAAACTACAAATGGGGTTCTCTCGAGGATACTGAGCTGTTAGTGGCCCCCCAAGTCTCACTCATCCTTGCAGGGCCTCTACACTGGCCCCACTAGAAGGGCAGTGAAAGTCCTGACAATCAGTAGAGGAGAAAGCCCGAGGTGATTTACAGTTACAGATTCAATTTATCCATCTCCAGGTGGTACCGTGTCCCAAGGATTAGTCTTACGCAAACTAAGTCCAGACATTGGGCAGAGACTCAAAATCACTAAATGAAACATTCCATCTACCCAGATTTTTGTTCTTTAAAGTTAATTAAAAATAATCTCATTTATTCTTGTGACAGAATGACTTTGGAGGAAGGGAATGGTGCCCCCTGCAGGTCTCTTGAATCACGCACATGTACTCTGAGCCTTAATTGGGGGCAATCTTGCTTGCCTTCTAAAGGTGTGCTTCTGGCTCACTTCCTTTTTGTGCTTAGTTCCGTCTTTGCTTCCACAAAGCTTTTCTGTGTCTTGGCTTACTACCTTCATCAAGAACACAAGCACGGAGCCACGTGTGTTGGCACACACCTATAACCACAGCTCTCTGGGCAGTTGCCTGCCTGTGTAATTTATCTATATAAGGAAATCCAATCTCAAAATAAAAAAATAAAAAGGATTTGGGATGTAGCTCAGTAAAAAAGTTCTGTGTTCAATCCCCACACTGCAGACAAATAATAAATAAAAAAATAAGTAAACAAACACAAGGACTGAGGCCTACTTGCTGGCACCATAAGGTCTCTTGCTTTAGCAAATCCTCAGTCTCCCACAGTTCCCAGAAATTCAGCAAGGGAAAAGAAACACTGATATACATATGGAGTTTTATTTTTATTATTATTATTATTATTTTTGCAGAACCAGGGATTGAACTCAGGCCCTTGTGCTTGCCAGGGAAGCGCTTATTCCACTGAGCCATCTCCCTGGCTCCCCCCTATGGAGCTTTATGAGGAGCCCCTAGACCCTTCCATCCTAAAAGATGAACAACGCTGAAGGGCTTCCTCATCCACTGAAAGCTGGCTCAGGCCCTGGGCTCAATGACATCTTGGCCTGTGGATCAATCTGTGCATCTGAAGGAGGTGAGAGAGGGCTCAGAACAGGGTCTTGTGGGTATAAGGGATACAACAGTATAAAAATTATTTGCCTGCTACTGAGGTTCTCCTGTAAATTACCTTTTTTTTTTTAGTACTTTTGTTTTGTTTTGTTTGTGGAAGTGGAGATTGAACTCAGGCCCTTGCGCTTGGCAGGGAAGTACTTATTCACTGAGCTATCTCCCTGGCCCCTTATCTTTTTTTTTTTTTTTTTTTTTTTTTAATCTCTTTGAGTAATGCAGTTTAGGATGGCCTTGAGCTCACTTTGTAGCCCAGGCTAGTCTCGAACTTCCAACAATCTTCCTGCCTCAGGCTGGGCAGGAGCACCAGGCATGTAATCTTGTAGCTCTTTTAAATGAAATCTAAGAGTGCCATTTTGAGTTTTGCAAAGTAAATGATGATAATTTTGAAAAGCTTCTTAATTGGTGACTCCATTAATTTTGCCAAATAATCAGAAACTCATCAGTTTTAGCGAAACAGAAAGAAATGTATCTATGAAACACCTCTCTCATTGGTGTTGCATATCCACTAAATAAAATAATATAAATGGCTATATTTGAGAAAATTACATGTTGTTGTTATTAATATGGATGAAAATCAGGAAACCAAGTGCTCTGTATATTATTTATCTTTTAACTCAACTATATTTTTAAAATGGAAAAGTATTTATGAAAAACATAAACTTTGTTGAAAGAAGTTGCCACGAAGAATAACAACATAGGAGAGGAAAGCCCCAGGATAAAGTGGAGGCTAAGATACCTGAGCAAGTTTAATTTTATCTTGTTTCAGGATCCCAGGTTGGAATTCAGAATCAGAAACCAGGGCGCAGGAATTTCCACACGCATACTGCATTGTTGCTTTCTGGTTTTGGAAGTCTACTGTACTGAGGAAAAGAGTTTCAGGTTTTTATTTGATAATGACATTGCTATCTCCAACTTTTCTGTCCTATGATTGTTGCCATAGTTAAGAAAGGAACATATCCAATTTTCCTCATGTCCTATACTTTCTTACGCCTTCTTCTCCACCAATTCTACAGATCTGAAGTTTTCAGAATGTTTTTTTTTTCCTTCAGATAGTTTAGTCACATAAAATATCATGATGGCATTGAGCCAGAATTTATAAACTATTTAAAAGAAGCCATATAGGGCTGGGGATATAGCTCAGTGGCACAGCACCTGCCTGGCAAGTACAAGGTCCTGAGTTCAATTCCTGGTGTAAATAAATAAATAATGAGATCATATGAATGAAGGGCACAAATAATTTTAATAGATTGACTGATATCACATAGATTTCAGTCATCAAATAGTAGATTGTTCCATGTACTGGAAAAGCTATTACACTGAATTAGAGGGTTTATTAATCAGAAAATAAAGTTGGAGGCTATTTGTTTGTCTGTTTTGAGACAGGGTCTTGCTATGTAGTCTCCAGGCTGGTTCAAACTCATGTGATCCTCCTGCCTCAGCCTCCCAACTGATGGGATTACAGCTGTGCTCCACCACACTGCACAAAGTTAAAGGCATTTAAAAAAATTTTTTTTGTAAACTTTAAAATTCTTTTTTTCTATTCATTTATTTATTTTTGACAGAACCGGGGATTGAACTCAGGCCATTGAGCTTGCCAGGGAAGCACTTATTCTACTGAGCTATCTCCCTGGCCCAGTCAAAAGCATTTTGAAAAGAGCCGAGGGGTGATAGTCCAGGAAAGACAGCAATTCTCAGTAAAAGCTTCAGATTAAAGATGTCTCTAGTTCCAAAGACGGCAGGCTTCAAAGGCTTTTGTTTATTCTTTTAATAGCTTTACAGAAATCTAACTGACGTACAACAATTAAAGTATGCAACTCTGTAAGTTTTAGCATTTGTGTGCACTCCTTAAACACACTGCCACAATCAAGTAAGGAACATGTCTCTTGCCTCCCACTTTCCTCCTGCCCTGCACCGTCTCATCCCTTCTCCTCCACCTGTCTCCACTCCGGGCCGGCTGCTGCTCTGCTCTTAGCCAGGGTTGGGTTTCCCAGTCTTATGTAAGCCAAGTCGGGAAGTGTGTGCTCTCAGCTGTTGAGACTGACCCAAGTCATCGCATGCATGAGGAACCCATCCCTTTTTTTTCTAAAGGAAGATGGTTTATTTGGAAAAGAGCATAAAAGGAGAAGATAGATAGCTACCGTGGAAGAGCAAGGGACATCAGAAAGTGAACAACTCTTTCTCTCTCTCTCCCTCCCTCTCTCTCAGCCAATGAATATTGTTTTCTATGTCACAGCCTCTTTCACAACATTTGGGTTGTTTCCTGTCTGGGGCTGTGACACATTGCATGCAACAAACATTGAAATGCAAGCGTTTGTATGGCTATTTGGCCTTCATTTTCTCAGGTACATACCAGGATGTGAAGTGAATGGATCACACGTAGCTTTTGTTTTACTTTTTAAGATAGTGCCAAATTATTTTCCGTCAGCAATGAAGAAGTATTTGGGCTCCAGTTGCTGTGTATCCTTAGCAACAGAGTGTATGCCATACCCCACCAGCACATTCTGCATTAGCACATCCTAAATAACACATTGTACAGTTTCCATTTTAGACATTCTACTGGGTACAGAGTAATATCTCGTTGTCTGTATCTTTAATGACTGTACATTGTGTGTGTGTATGTATATATATAAACATATAAAATATACATATTTTTTGTATTTTAGGGAAGGGTCTACAGGGTGTTCAGGGTCTTACTACTATATCAAACTCGTAGTGATCCACCTGTTTGCAGCCTCTCAAAGAGCTGGGGTTGTGGTGTGCGCCACCACGTCCAGTCTTGTACAGTATACTGAACATCAAATAATGAGTCTTTGTCGTTTGCATTTTTTGATGAAATGGCTTTACTTCATTTATAATTTCTTTGTTTAGCCATCTTTTTGCTTCCTGAATATTCTCTGTAAATTCTGGATCTAACTTAGCACCTATGTAATTGCAAGTATTTTCTTCTCATTCACGCCTTCGCTGCTAACTGTGTCTCCCACGGAGTAGAAATAACTGGTCACTTTTTCATTTATGTATCATGTTGAAAAAGTTCAAGGAATAACACTTGAGAAAGTGCAGCCATAGCCAGGCATGGTGGCGCAGGCCTGTAACCCCAGCACTTGGGAGGCTGAGGTGGGAAGACCACTGTGAGTTCAAGGCCAGCCTGAACTACATAGCAAGATGAGACTGTGTCTTGAAAACCAAATGACAAACCAAATCAAAACACACACCAAAAAAAAAAAAAAAAAAAAAAAAAAAAAAAAAAAAAAAAAAAAAAAAAAAAAAAAAAAAAAAAAAAAAAAAAAAACCAAACAAACAAACCCAGAAAGCAAAGCTATAGGTCCTAGTAGAGCAGGATTTAGAAATTTATAGACATAGAGCTTTCCTGGAACTCACAAACAAAATAATTAGATTCTTAGTGACCTTTGGAAAAGATGGTGACCCATTCTTACCCAGCTGACGCTTCGCAGTGCGTAGGAGGTAATATACTGCCAGGGACGCTTGGTGCACAATTGAGAGGTCAGCGTGGGAGTAGAGAAGGGACAGCTCTGCTGCTAGGACGCCTAAACATGGAACGTCAACACTTGTCTATAAAAAAATAAAAATAAAATGTATCTATAGAAACAAAGAAGAAAATTCATTTGTTATGCACAACCCCTATTAAACGTCTGCAGTTTATCTCTTAATGATCAGAACAGGATTGCAGGAGAAACCTCACAGTTTTAAAATCAGTACTCAAATCCAAATCCTGTTACTGAATCTCAGTGTTCTCATCTGTGAAATGAAGGCAGATAAGTGGCCCCTGCAACAGTTATTGAGGGGACAAAGGAGATTACATATATAGCAAAGAGTTCCTAGAAAAGTACAGAAAATAATAGCAATCAACTAATGTTAGTTTCCTTTTTATAAGGCAGGTAGCAATTTGTAGGTACACATTCCTAGGATGTGGAGGGGTACAGTGGTGTGTAGGTTTTCATAAAAATTTTTGAGACAGTATCTTTCTATGGAGCTAAGGCTTGCCTTTAACTCACTGTGTTGTCCATGCTGGCCTTGAACTCAATGGCTATCCTCCTGTTTCAGCTTAGAGAGATTAGAGGCATGCACCACCATGCCTGGCTCACAATTTTTTCTAAAAAATGTATTTAGTACAGGGTCTCACTGCACAGAATGGACTCCTAGTGATCCTCCTGTTTTCAGCCTCCCAAGTGTTGGGATTACAGGTATGCAGCACCACACCCAGTCTCAGTTGTTGTCTCAATGTGCCCCGGGCACAGGACTGGCATGGAATGTGGTGCTGGGGATCGAACCCCAGTCCCTGTACTTGGTTAAGCAGGTGCTTTTGGCTGACAACTCTTTAATGTTCCTTTTTCACACATGAAACACTTTAGGTGACTTTAAGTTACAGGAGAAATATGAATTTTTTTTTTTTTCCTCTAGGAATTGGTCTGACTTTTCCTAAAGAAATTCTTTTTTTTTTTTTTTTAAACTTGAAGCATTTGCTTCTGATGTAAAAGCTACTACCACAATATTTATGTATTTCCTCCGAGCACTTCTTTGACTCATAGACTGCTCAAATATTTAAGACTTATTTTGACAGACATGTTTGGTCAGGTAAAGTGCAATTAGAGAGGGAAATACAAATATAAAAGAAGAGAAGGGCAGCAGAAGATTGATAAAAAGAAGAGAAGCAGGACCCAGGAGAGGTTCACATTTATGACAGTATGGATATCCTCCTCAATTCGCTCACATATATTTTTAAACAGTAATGGCCTCAGTGCACACAGCTTTAGCAAACAGGTGGCCTGGCCTACTGGGTGCCCTTGTCGCTAAGGTGAGTGGCTACTTTTCCTAGAGAGGTACTTTGGTAATTGAGAGCAAATGTTGGTAGCAATATGAAGAGAACATTTAAAAGGCTGATCTACATCTTTTTATTTATTTATTTATTTTTAAAAAATTGTATCGCTAAGGTCTAAAGCTGGGGCTTCGCACACGGCAGGCAAGGGCTCTACCACCGAGCTCTGTTCCTAGCTCTCTAATCTAGATTTGTTGTCTCATATGTCTGGTGTCTGTTTATACAAGAAGTAGAAAATGGATATTGCCTCAGTCACTTTTTTATTTCTGAGACAAAATATCCAACACCTAAAGTTAGAGAAGAAGCTCACAGTGGGTAGAGGTTTCAGCACAGTCAGCTGGCCCCAAGGCAAGGTGGCGTGGGAGAGGAGAAACAGTCCGCGGCAGAGCAGGCAGGAAGCAGCAAGCAAGGAAGCAGCCTCCCTTTCCCTCTTATTCCATCCAGGCTAAGGGTCTTTTGCTTGGTGCCTCCCACACTCAAGGTGGGTCTTCTCATTATCCATACCCAGGACTATGCTAAACCAATCAGCAGACTAATTTAGTACCCCACACCCTAGATCCAGCTAACTCTGAGTACACAAGTCTTTAAGGAAACATCTAGATATAAGATATGGGAAAGGAGCATCACAAACGCCCAATTTTGATTCCTTTTATACCTAACTATTTCTTAAGTAACTTAAGTGACCACATATGCAATTAGTAGATAGGTTTTAAAATCCCTTGAAAGATAAGTTGGGAAGCAGAAGCTAAATACCAAATATATACAGAATGTGAGCTTTTTCTCTTCCTCCCCCCACCCGCTTTTGGTGGTATCAGGGATCAAACTCAGGATCTTGCACTTGCCAGGCAAGCGCTCAAGCACTTATTCCACTGAGCTATCTCCCTGGCCCCCTTTCTTTCTTTCTTTCTTTCTTTCTTTCTTTCTTTCTTTCTTTCTTTCTTTCTTTCTTTCTTTCTTTCTTTCTTTCTTTTCTCTCTCTTTCCTTTTCTCTCTCTCTCTCTCTCTCTCTCTCTCTTTCTTTCATGTGTTTTTGAGACAGGAGCTTGCTATGCAGTTCAAGCTGACCTTGAGCCCACTTTGTAGTCCGGGCTGGTCTTGAACTCACAATAGTTCTTCTGTCTCAGCTTCCCAGTATGGGGATTACAGGCATGCACCACCATGCCCAACACATAATGTGAGGTTTCTGAGAAAGCAGAATGATGCCATCTAAAGTTTAGAAAACTTCCATACAAAACTACTTGTTCTCCATATGGGAGTCAAAAGTTAAAGGATTTATAACATTCCAATATTTGTGAAGTTGTCAGAAAGCATTTTAATAGTCATAACAATACAAATCAGAGGACAATTAGCACTAAAAAACTAAGCTCACACTTTTTGATCTGCCCATTATCTTTCTAAGAATTTTTGAGTACACATTCACTTTCACAAAGATGAACAATTGTGTTGTTTGAAGTAGAACAAATTAAATTTCAACTTACTGTTTATCAGCTGAAATGTACTTAATTTGATTATAATACATAATGACTATAGCATATATACTGTGTTTGAAAGACTAGAATGAACCTACAGACATTACTATGAAATCAAAAGTGACTTATTACTCAGTTAAAAAAATCAATTGTAGAACCATATATGAATATGATGTTGTAGCAGAAAATGCCTCCTGCACATCCAGTATACTTCAGTTCTTCAGTTCCTGTTCTGGTTCTGGTTGCGTCTGGTCTCTTAGAAATGGCTGGTCACTGCGATGCATAGCTGGTCCCTATGCTACACGTTGTATAAACCAGTCCCCACCTGACAGGCCATTCTGCCTCTGTACTTGCTGCTTGCTTATCCCATATAAGCCTTAGGACACCACAGACCAGGGCCTGGTATTCTGGGAATGATCCCTACCAGTGCCCATCAACGCAAATAAATCTGCCTCCAAATACTGGTGTCATTTCAGTCTTTTTGTTGGCTGTGGCAATGTTACTTTCATAAAGAAGCACAAGGAAATAAAGCTATGCATATCTCTATGTGTGTGCGTGTGCATGTGTGCACATGTGCGTGTGTGTGTGTGTGTGTACATGCATGGATGTGTGTGCATGTGTACATGTGGGTGTGTATACAGAAAGGGGCTTGGCTGGGAACAACTCACTGACAGGACTGGGGTTGGGGCGGCATGGAAGGGAAGGTGAAGATAGATTTATGCTCTATTTTTTTTTTTTTTTTTTGTCTTTTTGAGACAGGGTCTCACCATGCAGTTCAGGCTGGCCTTAAGCTCACTTTGTAGCTCAGGCTGGTCTCGAACTCACAACAATCCTCCTGCCTCAGCCTCCCGAGTGCTGGGATTACAGGCCTGCGCCACCACGCCCGGCTGATTTATGCTCTAATGTTTCACAGTGAAAGCTCCTGAGAAGTGCTTGCATAAATTTAAAGTAAATAACTTAAAAATATCTCAGGGAAAAAGGAAAACTTAAGAAGGGAAGTTAAGATGGAAAAAATTATAATGTTACAAATGACCCTGACTGTGGACCACAGAGAACAGTCCAGAGAGTCTCTGAAGACCTGTTTTTAACACATTCATATTGTTGCTGTGAAGTACAGTGTATCTTAAACAATTAGTTTGAGAAATCCTGCTCTGATTGACTCGAACTGGGATTAGGATACTGATCCCTTTCCAGGTATCCTAACTTCCAGCACCGTGTAAGAAGCAGGCATCTAGCGCCTAGAAGGCCTCAGACATGGCAGGCAGCATTCTAGAAAGCCAGACTCAGGTGGGATTCCTGAGTTCTGTGACTCACATAATCCCTTACCTTCCTGGATGCAAACCTTAACACCCTGCTGATGATCACCAGGACTCTCTCTTGCAGGTACGAATTATCTTTATTCATCCATACAATCATTTCCTGTTGGAAAAGGCAGAGTCGTATTAGAGCCATGGTATTCCACTTCCTCAGGCCCCTTCTTCCACCCTTCAATCTCCACTCAGGGGTCCCTCTGGTCTCCTCGTTAATCTGCACTTAACCCAGACTTATCTCAAAAATACAGACAAGCACTTAGTGTACTGTCTCACCTACAACAGTAGCTACACATGGTTTTATTTTATTTAATTCTATCCAGATTATTCATATCTAATAACTTGGATAGAATCACCTTGTCAAGACACCATGAGAGGTTTGGTATAAGGCTATGATGTGACAATTAGCTGCTTTACTTCCACTGTTGGCAAGTACATAATCTCCTTTTAAAAATCGTTGAGCTGGGATTGGCAGTGCACACCTAGAGCCCCAACAATCAGGGGGCTGAAGCCATGCATTTGTGGCCAGCATGGGCTACATAAGGGAGTCAAAGCCCAGGCTACAATGAGACCCTCTTTCAAACAGAACAAAACAAAGCAAACAGAAAATTGTAGAAACTGCTTTGCAGCTTTAAGAGAGAATTGAAATGTTATCTGATACTTCAATATGTCATCGATCCCAGAATTACCCTGTGAATTCAACCCCCCCAGAAATATTCTGATTCTTGGGTGGAGAGTACATTTCTGGTGCAGTTTAGTTAGAAACTTCCTTCTAATTTTGATTCCAATCTTTCTGTTCATTCTATTTGTCCTAAACACTACAAGCAGGGACATATGTTCCATGCTGGGGAGGGAATATAACTACACATGGCCCATATGCCAACCACCATTGGCAGATTTCTTCAGGCAGACCTTGGAGTCCGTTGTATCAATGCCAACGGCTGGCTGAATCTCACCCCCTCTTCCTGCTCCCATTTGGCATATTGTTTTGAAGTACATTTTCCAGGGAGGAAGGCATGTCTCAACCTCAGAAAGATCCACTTTTGTCTTCCCAGGGAGTGAGATTTCAGGTCTCTCTGAGAAGCAAGCTTCCCGAGACTTGGTGGGTATGAAAACTAAATGGTTAAGTGACAGGCTCCCAAGTTAGCCAGCTTCCTTCCCATAGTATTGACACTGCATATATTAGTGTTTCTCTCTCTATTTTTTAACTCCAAAATGGAGAGAAATACTAGCAACGTTCTCACAGGAGCATGTTAGGGATTAAATAAGATAACCTGTATATTCATCTTAGTTGCCTGATCAAAAATGCTCAATAAATGGAGGGTATTTTATTTTGGTAGCAGTAGGAAGTGGTCAATATAAAATGCAGGGAAAGAGAGAGAGAGAGAGAGAGGTTTTAAAGGTTAACATTTTTTAAATGCACAAAGAACATTTGGCTCTCTTTGGCCACATTCCACACTTTTGTTGCTTTTCAAATTTTTATTTTCAAGGATACCTGTCCATCTTCTTCATTTGGATATAACTGTAGTTTGCACAGCCCACGGATTCTGGTAGGATAAGTCAGTCTGTTTTCTTAGTGCTTCTAGACAGCAGGTGCTTGCTGCCATCATGTTACGAGTGCAAATTAAGAACTAAGACATCACTGCCATCTTCTGTCTTTGGCTGGGACATTAAAAATGCAGCGAGGGGCTGCAGAGATGGCTCAGCCATCTAAGGGTCGGCCTAGGCAAGCGCAAGGACCTGGTGCGATCCCTGGCACCACATACTGTGCTGGTCCCACCCCCGGGTACACCTGAGCTGTTCACCAAGACTGGGCATGGTGGCGCATGTCTGTAACCCCAGTGCTGGTGAGGCTGAAAATAGGAGGATTAATATGATTCTGAGCTGCATAGTGAGACCCTGTACCAAATACATAAAATTAAAAAAAAAAAAATACGATGAGGTCTTGGTTGTGAGAAGGAGTTTGTTTAGTCTTCTCTTCATTTGTTAATAGCGTCACACACTGGGGGTTGATGGGGTCCCAAAGGCCCCAGGAAGCCCCATTGTGTTATTTTCCTGGGCTAAGGTTACCCGGCTAGGTGGTAAAGGAACAATTCAGCAATTTCCAGAATTCCTGGAATTCAGGAACCAGAGCTCTCAGCTAGTACAGGGAAGGGCAGGCTGAGGCCTTGTGGGCATCTCTCTGCAAACCTTGCACTTAAGGTTCGAGTTTGCCTCCAAAATGACCTTGAAGGTCATTCTCCTACTGTCTTCGTGAATAGAACCCAGCTTTCTTCTGTTCATAGAAGCCTTTCTAGCAAATAGATGCTTGGCTACACTTTTTTTTTTTTTTGTCCTCAAGTGCATTGATTTTTCACATTGCTGAGCTAAAAGTTTTCCAAGTATTTCCACTCTGCTTCTCTTTTCTTCATAAATTCTACCTTTCAATAAATTTTCTCCTCTTTTATTTTACCGTGAACAGCCAGAAGAAACTGCGGCGCCTTGAACATTTTACCACTTAGCAGTTTCATCCACCAGCTGTCCTAGTGCATCACACTGGAATTCTTCTTTCCAGAAGATGTTAGAAAAAAATTTTCCATCTTTGTATAGTTATGTAACAAAGATGGCCTTTATTCCAGCTTATATTATCTGCTTCCACATTTTGTTCTGAGATCTCATCAAAATGGCCTCTACTTTCCATTTTTTCTATCACCATACTGATCATGAACACTTAAGTAATCCCTTAGAAGATTTTTTTTTTAATATATTTAGTACAGGATCTATGGGGTCTCACTACACAAATCAGACTCCTAGTGATCCTCCTGTTTTCAGCCTCTCAAGTGTTGGGATTACAGGTGCGTGACACCACGCCCAGTCTCAGTTGGCATCTCAGTGCTCCGGGGTGGGGCCGGCACAGCACTCCAGGGACCAAACCCTGGTCCCTGCACCTACCTAAGCAGGTGCTTTAGTCCACTGAGCTATCTGGCCGGTCCCCTTAAGATTTTTGATGGTTAAGTTTAGGAGCTGCCTCTGGGACTAGGAAGGCGCACTTTGGGGCATGTCTGGGTGGCTCGTGGAGGGGTGAGGTTAGTACTACCATCTAGTCTTTGGCCCCTTCTGCTCTGGTACTGTTGCCCTGCTCCGCTTCCCAACTGTCTTGAGCTGAGCAGGTATTTTGTTTTGTTTTTGTTCTTTTTGGGACAGGGTCTCACTATGCAGTTCAGGCTGGTCTCAAACTTGCAATGATCCTCCTGCCTCAGTCTCCTCAGTCCTGGGATTACAGGTGTGTGTCACCACGCTCATGAACTGAGCATTTTATTGTTCCTGCCCTTCCTTCTCCTGTGGTGTTCCTGTCTTGGAGCCTGTCAACCATAGGCTAAACCCTGTAAAACTGTGAACCAGATGAAACATTTTTTTCTTTTAATTAGGGGATGAGGTGTTGGGTATTTAGTTCCAGCAACAGAAAAGCTGACTAATAGGGAAAATTGATGCCTCAGAAGCAAGGTTGTTGCTGTGACTCTCCCTGACTAGGTAGTTTAGATTTTGGAATTGGATTGTGGATTTGATACTGCTTGGACATTTGTAGCAGAGGGCTGGAGGAGTTCTAGAATGGGTAAGCAAAGCCTAATGGGTCATTTCAGTCAGAGCTCAGTGAATCAGAGTGGTAATAGGAAGGATAACAGTAAAGGCTGATCTCCTGAGCTGCCCAGTTTTCCGTTGTCTGCACACATCCAAAGCACAGCAAGAGGTAATCACGAAAATAGGCTGACCACATGATTCCCTACTCCAAAGGTGATGGGAAGAAGTGTGTATAGAGGCTGTCACTGTTGCAGAACTGACACCAAACCAAATGGAAAATGCCCTGCACCAAGGCAATTGTGGGAAGACAACCGATTTTATTATGCCGGGTGCTGATGGGGGAAATCGTTCCCCAAGCATCAGCCTAGAGCCAGCTTTGGGCTTCGTTTATATAGGTTTGCAAGCAGGAAGTACAAAGGCTTAAAAGCATGGGGGATTTTTATTGGGTAGCATCACTTATTCTTCTACACTGAGTAGCAAGTCCTTGGAACTACCTAGCAAACCAGGTACGTTTGGGAGTGAGAAAGTACAAGCTGTGCGGCTGGGTGTGGTCAGGCTGAGCTGGCTTGGGTTAGCTCTGATTTAGACAGTCAAGGCTGAATAAGTCTGAGCTACAGGATGGACTGCATGGTCTTATTTTGTCCTTATATGGTGTCAGACTACTAGTTGATTTTAATTTTCAAAAGTTTCCATCACGTCACAGTGTGGCTCGTTGTCATGTGGACTTGGATGTAGTTCGGTCCAATCCATTCTCTGCCGCCCTGCCCTGTGTCCACCCAGACACTGCCACGTAAGAGTTAGCTTCTCAGTTGTCTGTTGATGTCTTCAAAGGTGATTTCTTAAAAGTCTAGTTTGATTTTTTTCAGATAAAGGAAGTGATTCTGTTTTGTAAGTAATTTTACTCCATCGGCAGCATAGAAAAGATTTAACTTATCAAACACTTCAAGGAGATGGATATATAGCAAATTGGAAATAAGTGAAACATAGTGAGCTCTTTATATTTATGACAACAACACTACTTATTTTCTCTTTACTGTACCTTTAAGATCTGTAGTTTGTAGAGGTCCTTAGACACTAAGATCCGAAGAGTATCCTCAAAGAGACTTAAAATATTCTTATATGAAGCCTGAAATACAAAAATATTTGCAAAGCCAGCCTGTCAGCCTTCAATAAATTTTACCTACTGTGTAGTGTTTCTCATCCCTGTATCTTAAGTTCTCTCCATGTCCTGAAAGGAGAGAGGTGGCTCTGCTGATAGATAGTCTGCCTCCCCGAGGGGCTTAGAGACCAAGCGTACTGTGTGGCAGCCCTGAGGGAAACGGCCGTCAGACACATTCTTAGTCTTATTACGGACTAGTAGATACATATTATTAAATTGATGAGCTTTTCTTTCTTTTTTTTTTATTGTATTTAGGACAGGGTCTACAGCATCTTTAGGGTATCACTACTAGACTGGACTCATAATGATCCTCCTGTTTACAGCCTCCCAAGTGCTGGGATTACAGGCGCGCGAGACATCGCACCCAGTCTCAATCACCATCTCAGTGCGCCCCTGGGGGCGGGGCTGGCACTTGGCAGGCCCGGGCATCAACTCCTAAGCAGGCGTTTTGATCCACTGAGCTATTTGTCTGGCCCCATGTCAGCTTTTCTCTGCTTAGATTTCCTCTCTCCTTTTGTTTTGGCTGTACTTTCCAGTAAACTCCCTGCCCTTTGCGAAACCATTTAACCAAACATATGTGTTCCTATAAACCTTATGCAATTTATTATATTCCACCAGGCATAGAATTCACAAAGGCATTCAAGGGCATGAGTCAGTGTTTGAAAAATTCTATTTATCTATTAAACCTAGGACAAGAGAAAGAGAAGACAGGAGGTGAAAAGCAAGGACCGTGGCCTAGAAAGATCACACCTCCAGGTCCTCGACGTCCTCGTCACTTGTCCGAAATGTTCCTTTGTCAAAACTTGGTAGGCCAAACAGCATTTTAAAAGATGTCTTTATTATGTCTAGTTGAGTTTCATATTGTTGTAGGGGATCCACAAAGCTGACAAGAAGAAGATATATAATTATTACATTGATTGAGCATTAAAATGTAATCTAAGTTTCTTGGCTTTTTTCTTAGTGATTAGAATGTGTGTAGTAGACACTGCGGTCCAGTTTTTGGCTTTCTAGAGTACATGGTTCTTAAAAGGTGTTTTAACAACAGTGCTTTAAAGAACTTCTTTGTAAGTACAATCCATAAACAATTATTTAGAAGTCATAAGCATTCCAATCAGGTTTACAAATCCATAATGAGCTTTAGACAGTTAAACTCTATTGCTGGCACGTTTTCTCTATTCAAGGACATCATATTTATTGGAATTTTAGTCTTTCTCTTCTTCATCCTTTTCTCTTTCATTGGTTTTCTTTTTTGTCTTTTTGATACAGTGTCTTGCTATGCAGTTCAGGCTAGTTTTGAATTCACTTTGTAGTCCAGGCTGGTCTCAAACTCATAGCAATCCTCCTGCCTCAGCCTCCTAAGTGTCTGGATTACAGGCCTGCAGCACCACACTTGGGCTAGTGTTGCCGATATTGGGATGCATCTTCAAACTGATGGCAAGTAAACCTTCCCATCACCACTTAGAAAGATAATCTGCTTATCTATGTAACATAGAAATATTGGGAAAAGACACAAGAAAGAAATAATAGTTGCTAATTAAGATGGTAGAATTTGGAATAAATTTTTACGTCTCACAACCATGTCTTGTTTTTTTTTTTTGTTTTTTTTTTTTTTGGTGGAACCAGGGATTGAACTCAGGCCCTTGCACTTGCCAGGGAAGTGCTTATTCCACTGAGCCATCTCCCCAGCCCCATGTCTTGTTTTTTTGAGATAGGTTCTCAGTATGTAGTTTAGGCTGGCCTTGAACTCACTATGTAGCCCAGGTTTGACTTCAAACTCGCAGCAATCCTGAATGCTGGGATTATGAGTGTGTTCCACTACACCTTGTCTATGCTTCAAAAATATTTTCTTTTTTTGTCTCTTTTGAGACAGGGTCTCACTATGCAGTTCAGGCTGGCCTTAAGCTCATTTTGTAGCACAGGCTGGTCTCGAACTCACAATAATCCTCCTGTCTCAGCCTCCCAACAAAACTATTTTCAAGATATTCAGCCAATGCAATAACGGTGCACTGTAGTTTCCATACCTGGAGTTAATGGCCAGGATCATGGACTGATGACACAGCAGCGCTGCATGTGTATCCACTAGGCTTTGATACAGATGTTCCTAAGTACCGTAAGGGAAAAAAAAAATAATAATGATTACGATCAGCAAGACTCACACATCACTTGTACTTCTCCTTCTTATGGAGGAAAAAAGGGACCAAATAAAACTGAAAAACTAAGCCCAAGAGTTCATAGAAGTGTTAAAAATAAACAAACAAAAACCAACCAATCCTATAATCTCACAATAGTATGTTGGCCTAAATGGAGGCCTTTTTTTTTTTTTGGCAGAACCGGGGGTTGAACTCAGGCCCTTGCGCTTGCCAGGGAAGCGCTATTCTACTGAGCCATCTCCCCAGCCCCAATGATGGCTTCTTATAGACAATTAAGTCAGACCCTAATGAAGAATGGCTAAATTCACACTCTAGAATGAGAATTACATACAGAGCAATATGCAGTGAACTTAGTTAGTCATTAAAGGTGGTAATTAAAGAGAACCCATTAGGAATCTACAATTATTTTCCCCCCAAGAAATAGGAGAACAAGAGCATGGCAGGCCAAAGCAATCTACAGAAAGACAATAACGGTGGAAGCATCGTATTTCCTGATTTCAAAATATAATACAGAATGAGAACAGTGTGGACAGGCATAAACACGTAGCCCAAGGAAGACCAATGCTGGGGCACCAGGACCCCAGAAACAAAGGCAATCATAGGTGATGAGTTAATCTTTGATCTAGGTGCGAAGAACACCCAGAGGAGAAAGGGTGCTCTCCCCACACATAGTGTTGGGATCCGGATATCCACCTGCAAAGGGATAAAATTCCTATAAAACATATAGAAATTACAATTTAACTTTGAGTCTGTAGAATTCCTAGAAGAAAACACTGAGAAAAGCTTTTTGACTTGATTTTTTTTAGTATAACACCAAAACTATAAACAATTAAAAGTAAAAATAAGAGAGATTTTATCAAACCAAAAAGGTTTCTAGCCGGGCGTGGTGGCGCATGCCTGTAATCCCAGCACTCGGGAGGCTGAGGCAGGAGGATTGTTGTGAGTTCGAGACCAGCCTGAGCTACAAAGTGAGCTTAAGGCCAGCCTGAACTGCATAGCGAGACCCTGTCTCAAAAAGACAAAAAAAAAAAAAAAAAAAAAAAAAAAAAAAAAAAAAAAAAGTTTCTACACAGCAAAGGAAAGTTAACAGTTATAAAAACAAAAAGGAAATCTGTACAGTGGGAGAAAATATTGCCAAACTTGGGCTGGGGATGTAGCTCAGCAGTACAAGCACACACCTGGTAAGTACAAGGTCCTGAGTTTGATTCCTGGTATCAAAAAAAAAATTATTTTATTTTATTTTATTTTATTGTCTTTTTGAGACAGGGTCTCACTATGCAGTTCAGGCTGGCCTTAAGCTCACTTTGTAGCTCAGGCTGATCTTGAACTCATAACAATACTCGTGCCTCAGCCTCCCAAGTGCTGGGATTACAGGCATGCACCACCACGCCCGGCCCAAAAAAAATGTTTGAACTATAAATCTGGAAAAGGATTAATATCTAAAATATAAAAGGAACTTTACTCAACAATAAAAAAGCAATCTTATTTTTCTTCTTTGGCAGAATCGAAGATTGAACTCAGGCCCTTGTGCTTGCCAGGGAAGCACTTATTCCACTGAGCCCTCTCTCCAACCCCCCATCAATCTTATTTTTAAAAAATAGGCAAAAGATAGACATTTTTCCAATGAAGAAATAAAAGACCAATCAGTGCATGAAAAATATGACCAATATCACTACTCATCTAAAAAAATTAAGACACCAATTTTTTTTTTTTTTTTTTGTCTATTTGAGATAGAGTCTTGCTATGCAGTTCAGGCTGGCCTTGAGCTCACTTTGTAGCCCAGGCTGGTCTCGAACTCTCAGCGATCCTCCTGCCTCATCATCCTGAGTGCTGGGATTACAGGTGTATACCACCATGCCCAGCTGGATGTCTATTTTTAAAAAGACAAGAAATAACAAACGTTGCTGAGGGCTTGGAGAAAGGAGAACACGTGCACAGCGCTGGTGACAGCATGACATTGGCATGGACACAAGGGAAAACAGGATGAAGATTCCTCAAGAAACTGCACATAGAACCACTACCTGATCCAACAATCCCACGTGTGAGCACACATCTGCGGGAAAGAAAATCGGACTCCGAGGGATGTTTGCATTCCTATGTTGTCTGCAGCATTTCTGATAATAGCTGAGAGGGCCTGCCAGTTAGCTCAGTTGTTTAAGTGCCTGCTTACGCAAAGGCAGTCAGGCTCAGGATACTGTGGTTTAATCCCCAGATCCTCATGCCTTACCAGACCTGCCATAAGGCAATCTGAGCCAGTGCAAAAAAAAAAAAAAAAAAAAAAAAAAAAAAAAAAAAAAAAAAATATATATATATATATATATATATATATATATATATATATATATATCTTCTTCTAACAATAGCTGAGGCATGGCTTTTCTTAGTGTTTCTTACTTTGTTTGCCTTTTTGATACAGGGTTTTGCTATTCCATTCAGGCTGGCCTTGAACTCACTTTGTAACCCAGACTGGCTTTGAACTTGTGGTGATCTTCCTGCACCAGTCTCTGAGTGCTCGGATGACAGCCATCACACCAGGCTGAGGCTGATGTTTCTAAGAGGATTTTGCCTCTCCTCTAGCGCAGAGGAAAAAGTCCTACCAGGGATTATTCATCCATTGCCTTAACAGCCTTCCTGCGTTGGCAAGGGGCTTATCCCATGTGTCCACGCTGGGGTGCCGTGGGACCTGTGCTCTGCTTCTGTGTGGTGAGAACTGTTCCACTGCAGAGGACGCCAGACCTGACTAACAAGAAAAATCTTCCTGATCGTTTGGGATCTGAAAGAACAAAATGGCATTCCCACGGGGCATGCGCATCTTTTCTAGGACACAGCGCATTAAACATTCCCTGACATCTGCGTGCTGTGCTATCCTTAGAATGCATGCTGCAAAGACGTTATTCTCCTCTCTCTAAAATATTTATATCTGTGTCTGTAATCTCTTCTTTACAACACCAATTACTTTATGTAACCGTAAGAGAACGATTGTTTGTCGTGTTGCTGATTAGTGTGCCACGTGTTACAACTCGGAGGACATAAAATCTGCCCTGTGATAGACAACTCTCACTGTACTGTGCAACTGTGCAGTGATTTGTCTAATTTTTGTTTTGCTTACCATTTCGCTTGGCTAGGAATTACTAGTTCCCATTTCTCCAAGAAGTGACTAACTCAATGTTCTGTCTCTTATACAAGTGACAATTACACAGGGCTCTTGGCTTAAGGAGCTTTTCACATAAATCAGGTTCTAATTGGATATTAATTCGTAGTATTTATAATGTCCAAATTGCTGGTTCTGATTACTCACATTATACTACGTGACTTAAGAAATAATGGCCCTAATGACTTTAGGGCCAGGGAGATAGCTTGGTGATCTAACCACCTACCTGGCAAGCACAAAGGTCTGGGTTCAATCTCTGGTACTACATGCAGGTCAGCTCCGTGCCAAGCTGGCTGCCCAAACCAGGCATGGTGGCCCATGCCTATAATCCCAGCACTGGGGAGGCTGAGACAGGATTACTACGAGTCTGAGTTGCATAATGAGACCCAGTACTAAATAAATAAATAAATAAATATTTTTTAAAAAAATGACTTCAGTTGCAAAGTCATGCCCCCTGAGATTTCATCTTGAAACCCAGGCACCAGTCCTTCTTAAGGCTTTCTGAGAAGCACCCTTTGAAATAAATCATTTACACAATCCTGCCACTTGCTTACACAGCAATGCACAGTGTGCATGACCCCCTAGATTTGTTACCAAAGCTCCACACTCAGGTTATTGTTCTGCTTAATAAAGAACTGACACTTATTTGGGGACTTTGTTTGTTTGTGTATTTGGTACAGGGTATCACTACACAGATCGGACTCCCTGTGATTCTCCTATTTTCAGCCTCCCCAGCACTGGGATTGCAGGAACGCCACCACATCTGGACTGTCAGCAGGTTAGCATGCCCCGGGGCAGCGCCTGTACAGCACGCAGAACCAGGGTTCGAACCCTGGTACCTGCACTTGCCAAAGCAGGTGCTTTGTCCATTGAACTATCTTGCCAGTCCTGTGACACATATTTTGGGACATTTTCAAGTCAGCTTTAATCAGTCCATCCAGAAATTCAGTTTTCCAATTTTCATGTCTTGCAGTGTCTACATTAATGACAACATGGTCAAGGAATACTATTAATTTTTAGGTAAATCAGATTCCCAAAGAACTTCTCTATTTAGTGTTGGTATCAATTTAAACTACTAAATCTCCAAAGGGCAGAAAGCGTCAGTATCGTTATCCTCCTCAGACAGTGCTAGCTGGTTAAGTGAGAAGTGGCAACACTGACTTAGAAACTCTGACATGTGAAGAGCCACAGATGTCCCAGCCGAGGGTCTAGTGACCCGTTACAGCAACAGGGCCTATTGATCGGTGCTGGTACAGAGATTATGTTAATAAACACATATTTAAAAAATGATTCTGATTGGGAAGACATTAAATAGCAAAATTTACAATGACCAACACAGCTACAATTCAGGTGTATGAACACTCAAAGGCATCAATCTCTTCCCAAACGGCCCCCCTAGCGCATTACTGGTCTTGTTAATTAATATTCACATATGCCAACCCACTAACACACGCATCTCACATCCAGAAATACTTAAGAGAATCCACTGAGCTGATTCACCAGTATGTTTTCATATTCAAAGCTATCAGATTCTGGGATTTCTTCAGATGTTACAACGTAATTCCTAATGGGAATGTCACAGAGAAACAAGGAGAAAACAGAAACAGAACACTACCCAGTGTGTAGTGCAAGACAGAAGTGTCTGAAATTTTTACATTTTGAACATGAAGGAGTTGCTACCGTGTGTGAGTGAAAATACACCCTGACATGGTGCTATAAACATCTAAATTGCCTAAGATAAAGTTAAAGGCATCTAAAAAAAAGAAATAGATAAGGAAGCTCAGAGAATTGGACCACTATCAGAACTGGAGGCCGGCATACTAGATGACAAACAATGCATTTTATGCCTTCAAAGATTATATATATTTCAATTTTTATTAGTATGTGCTTGCAGTGCTTAATGACTGTATTCACTGTGGGGAGTCAGTACTTGTAAATGACATCTCTTAACTGTTACCTCCTTCCTCCCTCCTTCCCTTCCCTTTTGTAAAAGATCTCCTTGTTTCTTATACTATCCAGTTTTCATCTTGCTCTTTGGGCTTCTCATATTAGAGAAACCACGTGATACTTAAGCTTGTGTATCTGATTTATAAACATTATAGTCTCAAAGTGCATTCATTTTTCTGCAAGTGAGTCAAATCTATCCTTCTTTATAGCAGAGGTTTGGGTATAAACACCACAATATTTTTATCCATTCACCTGTAGATGGCCATATAAACCACTTTTAAGATTCAGCTCTTATGACTTGTGCTGCTATAACCATGGGTCTGCATAGATCACTTTTTTTTTTTTTTTTTGGAACCAGGGTTTGAACTCAGGCCCTTGCTCTTGCCAGGGAAACATTCTACTGAGCCATCACCCTGGCCCCTGTATAGATCACTATAGCATGGTATCTTTAACCTTTTCTGGAAGATTGGCAGGAGAGAAACAGATAAGTCAAATGGAATTTCTAGTTTTACTTTTTGAGGAATCTCCATACAAATATTCATAGTGATTATACTAGTTTACATTCACACCAACAATGGAGAAGGGTTCCCAGCATTTGTTATTATTTGATTTCCTAATGATGGTCATTCTTTCCATACTAAGATGGAATCTCTGTGATGTTTTAATTTGCATTTCTCTAATGGTCAGAAATGTTGAATATTTTTTTCACATATTTATTGGCCATTTGCACATCTTCTAAGAAGTATGCATTATTTTAGTTATCTGTTTTTTGATTGGGTCTTTTACTGGAGGAGTCTGATTTTTTAAAAATTTCTTTATATATTCTAGATATTAGTCCTTTGTCGAGGAGTAGCTGACAGATTTTTCCTAGTCTGTAGGTTCTCTTTTTGCTATGCAAAACCATTCTAATATGACACCATACCTTTTTTTTTTTTTTTTTTTCAGAACTGGCGATTGAATTCAGGCCCTTGTGCTTGCCAGGCAAGTGCTCATTCTACTGAGCCATCTCATCATACCTTTTACTAATTCTAGATGCTGTTTCTTGTACAGTTGGGGTTTTGTTCAAGAAGTTCTTGCTTATGTTTATGTTTTTTAAGAACTTCACCTATTTTAACTTTTAGTAGATTGTTTCTGTTTTAATAATTTAGATCTTTGATCCATTTTGATTTTAGTTTAGTACATGGTGAGAGATATGGGCCTAGGGTCAGTCTTCTCCATGCCTGTAATCCCAGCATTTGGGAGGCTGAGGCAGGAGGATTGCCATGAGTTTAAGGTCAGTTCAAGGCTACATAGTGAATTCAAAGACAGCCTGAATTACACAGCAAAACCCTGTCTCCAAAATTAAAAAAAAAAAAACAAAAAAACAATCTTCTGCATGTGTATAGCCAGTGCTGTTTGTCAAAGGTGATATCTTTCCTCCAGTGTGTCGAAGATTAGATGGCTGAATGGGCCGCAGGTTGTTTCTGCACCCTCTGATCTGTTCCACTGATCCACATGTCTGTAAAATCACTGAAACTTTATAATATAGCTTGAAATCCAGGATTGTGATGCTTCCTGCTTTACTCCTGTTCCCTAAAATTACTTTTTCTATTCTGGATCCCTTCTGATTTCTATGAATTTTAGAATTGTTTTTTCTAGTATGTGAAGAATGCTTCTGGTATTTTGATTGAGATTGCACTGAATATAGCAGTTTTGACAGTATGGCCGTTTTGACAATATTGGTCCTGCCTAACCAGGAATAGGCATATCTCTCTCTCTCTACCCATCCCCCCCCACCTCTGTCTGTCTCTCTGTCTACCTCTGTCTGTCTGTTTGTCTTTCTGTCTCTTGTCTGTCTCTCCCTCTGCCTCTCTCTGTCTCTCTCTCTGCCTCTGTCTGTCTGTCTGTCTCTCTCTCCCTCTTTATTATTCCAATAAATAATCTGGAAATGCACTTTGTTTTGGTACCAGGGATCAAACTCAGGACCATGGTCTTTCCAGGAAGGTGCTTATGCTGCTAGGTTAATTTTCCCAGCCCTGGAAATGCAGTTTAAAAGGAGTGGCCATGAGTTAAGTCAATCACAAATAAGCAGATACTCAACAGTGTCTAGGGCAGGCCGAATAGCTCAGTGGATTAAAACACCTGCAAGCAGGTGCAGGTGCCGGGGGTTCAATCCCAGGGCCTGCTGCACCGGCTCCACCCCTGGGGCACAATGAGAAGGTGATTGAGACTGGCCATGGTTGTGCACCCCTATAATCCTAGCACTTGGGAGGCTGTAAACAGGAGAATCACTATGAGTCCGATCTAGTAGTGAGACCTTGAACATCCTGTAAACCCTTCTCTAAAATACAAACAACAACAACAAAAAAGTGTCTAAATCTTGTCAACCATAGTCTTTGCACAGGTCCCTAACTCGAACAAAGAGCTTTGTGACTTGCCATTGCTTTTGTCATACACTAGTATTTGCACCCATTGGTTGGAGGGTGGCCTCTACCCATGGGAATTTCTGAGAAGCTGGATTGGCTACAAAGTCCAAAATTATTCCCAACTATTAATTCCCCAGGAATCCCACTGGAATCGCTCCAAGCCAATTCTTCCTGATCTATTTCAAGATAGGTACCAATTTCAGTTGCTGATCACACTGACATTTGAATAGTGCTCTGGGAACTTCTAGGGAAAAGCTGTTAGGCAAGAGGGAGCAGGTCCAATTGCAAGATCCAAACTAAGAATGAGACAGAACAGAAGAAGGGAATTCTCCACAGGTCCAGTGTAGACCTTCAGAAAGAGAGGCCTCTTAGTAGCATTTGAACAGGGTCAGTTCTACCTTCTTATCCACAAATCTGCATAGCTCCTAAACAAAGTACCTGGAAAACTTGTCCTCAAATTGTCCGTTGCTATTGCATGTTGCATGGATGTGTAACTGTACCCACTGACAAAGGACTCTACGGGCTTTAATCCAGCAGCATTATATAAATAATCATTCATAACTATTCACACAACTTTCAGGTCTCGATTATCCAATTCCTGGAGGCACAATATAGCTTACACAAGCATCATCTAGACAGATTATCCATAACTTAATAGCAATTAGGCTATTGAGCAGAAAGATGAATACTATGTCTAGCAAGTCATGGGAAGTCAGGATATTTAAAATTTTAAGAATGACTTTTAATTTAATTTGGGGGGCCTTTGGTGTCTCTTAGGAATGTAAGGAGGTATGGATTTTAATGGTATATTCTCCTGATTTGGGGCATCAGCTCACAGATCCGACAATCACTGTGGTTTCTTGTGAGAGCATAGGACTTCATGAAAGCTATAGAAAGCCCTCCAAAGATTTTGTCCCATCAGATTCCCTGAGTGGAATTTCACAGGAATGTCCCATGGAAGAAACACATTTTTCCATTAGTTTATCTAACATCAGGTTTCCTTTCTGGGAAAGCCTTCTGTCCAACCAGAAAACAAACAAATGATGACAAGCCCATATCGGAAACTCATTAAGGGTAGCGACTGAACAAAGTCTGTCTGTAAATGTTGAAAGAGTCCATCAGACAGTGGCAATGAACCACAAGAAATTTCTACTATCTTTTTAGGATTGCAGGCTTGACAAACCAAATGTTAATTATAAGCCATCTTAGCAATTTTTATTTAAAAAATCTTGTATTTATTTGGTACAGGGTCTTGCTGTATAGCTTGGACTTGTAGTGATCTTCCTGTCTCAGCCTCCTTAGTGCTGGGATTACCGAAGTGTGCCACCACACCTGATTTCCGTGGCAGGCTCAACGTACCCAGGGTTCTCTGGGGCCGGCACCACATGAAGTACCAGGGATTGAACGTGGGGTCCTTGCACTTGCCAGGCAGGCGTGTAGGCTGCTGAGTTCTCTCCCTAGCCCCATTTTAGCAATTTTGGAAGTTATTTCACCATTTTTTTTAATCATTTGGACCCATATTAGTCAAATATATGAATGAACAAATGCAGTGGCAATCAGAGGAGCTCTTAAACTTGCTTCTAGTGTTCTCTCAGGAGCAGCAGAAGCACTACCAAGTAGAAACTCTTCCACGTAGATGTTTGCAGCAGCAACGAGGTTCAGGAGGTCTTGAAAGGAGAGCTGTTGAACTGCAGCACACCAGACTGCACTACTAAGCACAGGATGTAAATTGTCTCTGACATTTTAATTTATGTTATTTATTTATTATTGTTATTATTATTATTATTATTTTATTTTTGCGGTACTAGGGATTGAACTCAGGACCTTGTGCTTGCCAGGCAAGTGCTTATTCTACTGAGCTATCTCCCTGGCCTGTTTCTGACATTTTAAGAGGACTTCAAGAAGCAAAAACTACCCCTGTATGGTTGCATATGCCTGTAATACCAGCACTAGAGAGGCTGAGGCAGGAGGATTGCTGAGAGTTTGAGGCCAGCCTGGCCTACAGAATGATTTCAAGTCCAGCCTGAGCTGCATAGCAAGACCCTGTCTCCAAAAAGAGAAAGAGGTAGAAATTTCACTGGCGACTAACTGGACAATGCAAGATTGTACCACCCATGTACTGTTTGAGAAAAATGTTGCAGTATGTTAGTGTGTTACATGCAGTTGTTTGGGCATAACTGGGACCATCTGAATCTACTTAATCAATCAACTGCTTAGGTTGATTATTCATGTTGACTATTCCATATGCAACACATGATTAGTTTTAGCTAACGATTAATGAGTCACCTGATAATAGGATGTACACATACCAATTCACAAATTGTCAAAGTCTTAAAATCTGGCCTCAACAATGGCATCAACAATGGGTTAAAGTTCTTCCAGACTTGTTTTTCATTGCTTCTTATGTCCTCAGATGAAGTAACAGCAATACCAAATACACATCATATCCAAAATTGTAAAGTGATACAACTTCAGCTGAGTTCAGATCTGAGTCTACTCTGTAGTTTCTTTCTTTTCTTGGTGGGGTTTGGGGTGAGCATTGAAACCTGGTCGTGTTATATAGCTCATGCCAGCCTGGAATTCCTGCCTCAGCCTTCAGAGTGGGATTTCAGGCGTGTACCACTGCACTGGTGCTCTGCAGTTTCTTGAGACAGAAGGGAACTACTGAGCTGTTGCTAGTTTCAGACTTTTTTTCAGGCAGGTCACGTTTTGACTCTTGTAGCTGTCAGGATGTCACATAATCTACCAATTAAAAGGACTATTCCAGGAGTTCCTTTACCGAGTCTCCTGTGCCATATCAAGCCTGGTAAGCCCTTGAGTCTCCTTTTTTGATATCTTTCACTGGACCAGTTCCAGACCCTTCAGTCTCTGGTCTCTGTGGAAACTGCAGGAAAGTATCTGGAAGATCAAAGTTGCAGGATCTATCTTCCTCCAGTCTCTCATGATAGGATTCATGGCTGCCTATATTTTTTATGACATTTTGGTTGCTGCAGGAAATGTTCTTTGATGTATTTTGAGTCCAGAATGCTTTGCAGCATCTCTAGGCACTGAGTTCTGTAATCTGAAACTTGTTCATCCTCATTTTGCCTGTAAAACCTTGTGGCCCTGCTCTCGCATGTACCAGAAGGCACATACCTGCTCAGAGTCCAAGGGCAGCAGCCAAGCTCTTGGGGTTTTGGTTTAGGGAGCTCCTGCTCAAGCGACCAGAGTCACAGAAGCGCAGCCAGGTTACAGCCTCTGTGCCATTCCTCTTGCACTACTGTGTCTCCTGCAGGCTGATGACCAGATCAAGGTGCCCTGACCCGAGTGGTAGAGACAAAGCTCTTTCCATTGTCTTTTTTTCCTTTCTAAAAATATTATTTGGGCCAGGGAGATGGCTCAATAGAATAAACAGTTGCCTGGCAAACACAAGGGCCTGAGTTCAATCCCTGGTTCTAACAAACAAACAAACAAACAAACAAACAAAAAATATATATATTTATTTATTTATTTGGTATGGGGCTTTGCTATATAGCTCAGACTTGTAGTGATCTTTTTGCCTCAGTCTCCCCAGCACTAGGATTACAGGTGTGCACCACCATGTCCAGTTTCAGGGGCCGCCATTGCATGCCTGGGGTTCCAGGGCTGACACGCATGTGGAGTCAGGGATTGAACTCAGGTTCTTGTGTTTGCCAAGCAGGCACTTAGACCACTGAGCTATCTCCCCAGCACATCTATTTCCATTTTCTGATGTCATATTTGATCTCAGTTTTTTTTTTTTTAAGATACCTTGACAAGATGGATTTGATAAATTAATACATTGCAAACTGTCTTCATAGTGTTTTGGTATCATAGAAGGTGCGTACATGATATTATACTTACAGACATTATTATAGCATATGACTCTTATCAGTAAAGAAAGAGAGTGTAGCTGTTTGCGTATCTTATTTTTTATACCTGAATTACATCAAAGATTCAATAATTAATACTTTCTACCTTGTTATTTTCCTAGTGGTTGTCCATAGTACTAGAAGCCGACATAATATCTTGTCCAACCACCAATAGTGCAAATCTTGCCTCTTATAGGATTATGTAGAAGCACAGCGTTATCTATCCCAACTGTACTGTCTATACACACACATCATGATTCTTCCTTTCTATACCCCTTCCTTTGTCTACACCTGTCAGAGATGGGCACTCCATTGTCATTCAACTAACTTAGGTGTTGATCTCAGTTTTTAAGAGTACTATGATTTTCACTGTAGAAATCTTTAATTTTTTTTTGGTAGTTTAATTCTTTTTTTTTTTTTTTTTTTGAGACAAGGTCTTGCTATGTCGTCAGGCTAGCCTTTAACTCACTATGTAGCCCAAGTTGACCTTAAACTCACGGTGATCCTCCTGCCTCAGCCTCTTGAGTGCCAGGATTATATGTATCTGTCACCATGTGTTGTGGTTTGGGGTTTTTGCAAAGTAACAATACAATATAGAACACATTTTATAAGATTATTTTATAATCACCTAGAATCATACACAAAGAGTGCAGGAAATGTGTCCACAAACTAAAGACCAAAGAATCCAGCTGAGGATCTGGATCCTAATATCCTTCATGAGTCCTGCTGAAAACCTAGGGCTCATAACAATCCCTCTCACATGTTCAACTGGAGGCCTAGAGCCCATGATAACATCTTACGTAGGCCTCCTTCAGGAATCTGTGCTAGGAAGGCCCAAAAGGTGCAAGCTAGGAAGTCTATGCCAGCAGGCTGAAGGGTCTGAACTGGAGCCAGGAAGTGACACTCAAGGTAAGAACCAGAGCTCCTCAAAAAGAACCACAGTGATCCTCAGCTCCAGTGTGGTCCTCAGCCCCTCCAGTGAGGAGGAAAGCTGAGTACCCATCAGGAAGCCAACGTGACCAGCTTCCCCAGGAGGCTGAGCTGTGCGCCATCTTCCTCTCTGGAGCCAGGAAGCGATGCTCAAGATGAGGACCAGAGCTCCTCCAAAATGAATCATAGCCATTCTCAGTGACAACGAGGTCCCACACTTCTCCTCTGACAAGAACAGCCAAGTTCATCAAGAAAGCCAGCATGGCAAGGTCGTCCAGCGTAACTGCCTGAGAGAAGCTGGAGCTTCCCACAACTCCAGCAGCTTCTCCAAACAGCTTTCCTAGCAGCTCCTCCTTAGCTTCTCCCGTCTGCCTCTTCTGCTGCTGGCAACAGTCCTCAGGTGGGCCTTCCGCACCCAGCACCATGCCGGTTCCGTTCAGCTGGGTGTAACAACTTGACCACCAGTTAACAGTCCACTGTACCATGCCTGGCTTTTGTAGATTTATTATTAAATATTTAATTTTTCCAGAAGCTATTGTAAATGGTATTGTTTTCCTCAGTTCTTTCTCTGTGGGTTCATTTTGTTATAAAGTGATTCTATGGATTTATGTGTGTTTATTTTGTATCCTGCTGTCTGGCTGAATTTGCTTATTCTAGGAATCTTTTGGTGGAATTTTTTGGGGTTTTCTATGTCAATGATTCCATGGCCTTCAAATAAAGATAATTTGACTTCTTTCTCTCCTATAGCTACAGTAGTACCTTGGCTCACTAAAGTTTAGTTCTTTTCATGATTCTGGTCATGAACCAAATTGGACAAGAACTGAATCAAATTCAATGATTAGGTTTTAATGTTGACCTCATGGGGAAATTTGCTTCGGTTCTTGTCCAATTCAGTTTGCAGCCAGAATCATGGAAAGAATCACATTCGTGAATTGAGGTATTACTGTACTGTGTGTCTTTTATTTCTTTCTCTTACTGGATGGCTCTGGGCAATATTTCATAGTGAGCATCTTTCTCTTGTTCCTGATTTTAGAGGAAAAGCTTTCAGTTATTCCCCATGTAATACGATGCCAGCAGTAGGTTTGTTATAAATGGCTTTTATCAGATTGAGATAAAGGTCTTTCTATTTTCTTCAGATTTTTATCACAAACTGATATCGGATTTTTTCAAAAGCTTTTTCTGTGTCGGTGGAGCTGGTTATGTGATATGCTACATTTGAAAATCTGCATATGTTGAGCTATCCTTATGTGTCTGGGATGAAGCCTACTTAGTTGTGATAAAAAAAATTTTTTTTTGAGAAAAATGACTTGTTACATAGCTAGAGTCATAATTGATGAGCTGGATACTGTAAAAATTGCACTAGTGGAAGTAATAGCTTCAAACCCACATAGGAAATTATCATCCTGCTTTGTGTTTATTCTAATACCCTATTTTATATACACTGAAGGAATGAAGAGGGGTTCTTCTTAGGTGGCTGAGACACAAAGAAAACAGCTTGATAGGTTAGTTGAGGATGGTGCTGCATGTCTATAATTCCAGCTACTCAGGAAGCTGAAGCAGGAGAATTGCAAGTTTGAGGCTGGTCTGGACAATTTAGCAAGAATATGTCTCAAACAAAAAGGCCCATGGATGTAGTTCGCTACTCCCTGAGTTCAATCCCCACACTTCCTCACACCAGAAGAAAATAAAGAATAAGAGGTAAGATAAAATGGAGGGTTAGAGGACAACAGACATTCACAGGTGTTCATAGTAAACAGTTTCTTTTCAAGAGCAAGAGATAAATTGTGAATTTAGACATAGACGCGCAGTCTGATCCAGCAACGAAGTGTAGATTATCTATAGAACACTTCTCTGAATGTATTTTTAATGCATTATACCCCATTTATTAAAAAAAAAAACTTTAAAAATTTAAAAGAGTAAAACATACAGAACAACAAAATGTAAACCGGGTCTCCAAGTCTTCCTATTCCTCTAGATCCTGTGCCCTGGTTCCTGGCCCCCAGGTCCGTGAGTGCCGCTGGTTCCCATGGACCCTTCTAGCAGTGGAATACAGAGGCGCAGCCACGAGAGCACCACTCTTCGAACAGAGAAAACTCAGCCTTTATGGTAATGCAGAAAATGCTCCCGTTTCCTTTTCTTTTATTATTATTTATTTATTTGGTACAGGGTTTTGCTACACAGCTCAGACCCAGTGGTCCTCCTGTCTCAGCATCACTAGGGTTTTAGGTGTGCACCACCATGCCCGGTTCTGGGGCTGGCACGGCATGTGTCAGCACGGATCAAACCTGGGTCTTGGCGCTTGCCAGGCCGGCGCTTAGACTGTCGAGCTATCTCTCCAGCTTCATATTTCCTTCTGTCACTGCTGCTCCTATGCTATATCCCTCTTCTCTGCCAACTCCCACACCAGCTTTCCCTGGTAGAAGAGCTGTCTTCCTGAGCCCAATAATTTTTCATCTCTTTTGGCTATTTAAACAGTCTCATTATTATTTCTGAATCCTGTTTATTTAAAACCTTGTACTTCCTAATTCTTCAAAGATCTGTGCTGACCTTTGGTGGATTGATTGATTGATTGATTGATTTATCTTTTGAGACTGTCTCACTATCCTTCTCACGCTGGCTTGAGCTCACTTTATAGCCCAGGCTCATTTTCAACTTTTTTTTTTTTTTTTTTTTTTGGTGGAACCAGGGATTGAACTCAGACCCTTGGCTTTCCAGGAAAGCGCTTATTCCACTGAGCCATCTCCCTGGCTGAAATGCATTTCTAAATAGAGTACTAAATTTAGTGTTGCCCTTTGAGGGCACACATTTTCTTTTTTACTTTTGGCAGAAACAGGGATTAAACTCAGGCCTTTGTGCTTGCCAGGGAAGCGGTTATTCCACTGAGCCATCTCCCTGGCCCCAGGCTCATCTTGAACTCCCAGTAATCCTCCTACCTCAGCCTCCTAAGTGGTGGGATTACAGGTACGCACCACCATGCCCAGCTCTTGAGTTTTGGTTTTAACACCAAGACACTTTGGTATTCAGACCAACAAATCAGTAACTAAACTCTGAGTTTGTGCCCTGGCTCTGCCATTCGTGATTATGCCTCTGTTTCTCCCTTTGCAAATGAGGAGGGGGATAACAGGAGCACTTCTCTTCCAGGGCTGTGGGAGGGCTTCAATGACTCGTTCACTTAAAGCCCCCCCTACCACCTCCACCTCATGCCTATTATAATGACTTTTTTTTTTTTTTTTTGGCGGAACCATAGATTGAACTCAGGCCCTTGTGCTTGCCAGAGAAGCGCTTATTCCACTGAGTCATCTCCCTGGCCCTCATGCCTATTATAATAGCCATCTAAGTTGTAGCTTTCCTTTGGAATGGGAAAAGTTCCCTCTCCTCTCCCCCTGCTCCTGTTTCTCATCTGTCCTGTGTTTTCTCTGGACTTGTGGCTGTAGAATTGGGGAAAATACTTTTGGGTTTTCTTGTCGCCTTATGACTTGTCACTTCTACCCAGCAAGGGGGTGCCCACAACCCCCTTGCTGGTGTGGAGTTCATGTCGTAGGGAGGATTACATTTAAGATCCATCTATTGCTCCTGGCTGATTTTTACTGCTTGTTTTGTTTTGTGGTACTGGGAATTAAGCCAATGCCTTTGCACTAAGCTACACCTCTAACCTTTTTTATTTGGAGATAGTCTTGCTAAGTTGTTAAATTGCCCAGGCTGGGCTGAAACTTTTGATCCTCTTACTTCAGTCCCCCGTATTGCTGAGACCATAGGTGTGCGCCACCACACCCTGGCAAGAGTTTGATACAAGCTGGGCATGGCGGTACATGCCTGTAATCCCAGCACTCAGGAGGCTGAGACAGGAAGATTGTTGTGAGTTTGAGATGGGCATGAGCTACAAAGTGAGCTTAAGGTCAGCCTGAACTGCATAGTGAGACCCTGTCTCAAAAAGACAAAAAAAAAAAAAGTTTGATACAATTTTTTTTTTTTTAAACTGCCAGTTGAGCCAGGCATGGTGGTACATACCTACAATCCCAACACTCAGGAGGCTGGAGCAGAATGATTGTGAGTTCAAGGTCAGCCTGGGGCTACACAGTGAGTTCAAGATCAGCCTAAACTACATAGTCAGACCCTGTCTCAAACAACAGGTTTGAGATGAATACCCACTAGGACAATGCTGTGCTAACACTGCAGAAAATACCAAGAAGCATCATCATGTTTGCCTTCTGGCAGAGGAAGGTAAAACTAGCTAAAGGTCTAGAAAAGAAAATACAGAATAAGATAAAGCTGAGTCTGTCTTGGCCCCTCCCTCACTGCCCAATTTCCTCAGCGTCCTCCCTGGTTATTTAGTGCGCATTTTCCTCCGGGCAGTGCTGTAGGAATGCAGGGACTTCCACCAGTTGTGCCCCTCCCCTGCTCCCATAGTGTGTGCTGCTGCTGCCTCTTTGAAGAAGGGGGACACCTTGGCATGGCTAAGATCAGGGAGGGAGGTATTATGAGGAAACCTGAACCCCATTTGTTGTGACAAGCACAGCTGGCCTTCCCAAAGAGTCCCTGGTTTCAGCTCCACCACTTTCCTCCAGAGCTACAGCTGTCAGTCAAACAGCTTGTCACCCACAGCCTCACTGAACCTCGCTCTGCAGCTCAGTGGTCCTGGAGCCCTGCAGCGGCTTGGCCCAGCCACAGACATGCAGCTGCAACACAGGCAGCACTCTCCACACCTCCTAAGGGTTGTCTAGGGGGCCTCCCTCCAAGGTCCTGACACCCCCTCACTGGAGCACAGACCCAGTTACAATAAAGAGTGGCTTTGATTGACCTGTAGATCTGCTTGCAATTTATTTATTGAGTTGTATGGGCTCCAAAGGTTTATATAAATGTACTCAGGTGCAGACCAAGCACTTGCTCGACTCAAAAGAGTGAGCAACAAACACTCCGGTCTGTTGGCCGCAAAGAGGTTTAGAGATCAGCAAGGAACAAAGATTAGTAGCATAGACCAGCACCCAGCAGAATTAACCTCCAGTGTCTGGTATAAGCTGGTAGCAGTCAGCAGTGGCAGCGACCACCAGCCATCTGTGCCAGCTCTTACGTCCAGTATCAGCCAGCATCATCTGGCAGCATCAGAACTGCTGGAGACCTACACTTCACTTGTTCATGATTTACATCTGAATCAAGCGGAAGAACCCTCAGCTGATGGGCAACAAAGGGAGAAGGCAAGAGGCCAGGTCTCAGAGCTCTCAAGCAAGGAAATGATGTCTTCTGACCGGCAGGAGGAGAGGGCCTGTAGGTAGAGAGAAGGATGCCTACTGCTGGAAGGCAGGGCAGGCGCGAGGAGACGACACAGAGGAGAGAGGGTTAGGAAAAACCGTAGGCTAGGAGGGAAAGCTCTCCACACTTTGATTAAGTGCTGAAGGTCACTTCTAGGGGCACAAGAGGGAGAGCAGGAACAAGGTACTTTTAGCTTTCACCCAAGGTGCCCTTTTCCTCTTCGACACACACACACACACACACACACACACACACACACACACACACACACTTTAAATGTTATTGGCTATACTCTTTTAGTAGTCAGTACGCAGGGATTTGTTTTGCTTTGTTTTCACTAGTCTTCAGTTAGAATGTCCTCACAGAGTATCACATACCACGTGGTGCTGTCTTGAACTTTTCTGCTGTGTCTGGAAAGAATTCACTGTGTGAAAAAAAAAAAAGCAGGAAAATTATTAAAAGCGATGCAAACAATCTCTTCTCATGGAGACTTTATCCCTAGACCTGAAGCTAATGTAACTTTGACATGTAGCCCAGAAAGGCAAAACACACACACACACACCCCAGACAAATCTGCTATAGGCATTGCAGAAAAATTAGCAACAGAGTAAGGAATTATAGTGAAAGAATAACACAGGGCCAGGGAGATGGCTCAGTGGAATAAGTGCTTCCTTGGCAAGCGCAAGGGCCTGAGTTCAATCCCTGGTTCTGCCAAAAAAAAAAAAAAAAGAGTAACACACCACGACCACATGTCAGTTATTCCAAACAAAGAGAGAGGTAATAAAAAAGAGAACTCATACGCAGCTCTTGGTATTAATTGCTTGAAGACTGGGCACAGTGGTGCAGGTCTGTAACCCCAGCATTCCTGCCCAGGCTGAGGCAGGAGGATTGGCGTGAGTTCAAGACCAATCTGGACTTTCTTGTTTTTTAAGAAGAGGCTTAATTTATTGGTAGCTCTTTAGCAAAGAGTTACCAATACAAATGTTATGGGGCAAAATTAAATTGTAGTTACAGTGTCATAAAACTTTACACCAAATTGCTTTTATGAAATTATTAAATCCCCGTTCATCCTCATACACAACAAGGTATTTAGATCACAGTGTATATAATCTTTTAATCTTTTTAAATGATTAAAGCAAATATAACATATAATGCAGATGATATTAAATATCTTGAGGCATGACAAATCAATAAAACTATTTTCACTTGTAAGCATCAACTGGTCATGTAGTAAAGTCTGTCCATGTGTTTTTCACTTTACTGCTTCCTCTTTACAGGACTCTATTTGTGAACTGTCCGCCACCATCTGCTCCTTGTACACATTCCATAAGTCTCCCAAAATAACACTTGAAGTCTTTCTTAGTATTGCCTCGAAGTGTGGACTTCTAAGGAAAATTAAGAAGCCTTTTTCTTTTTGGCTGGCTCAGGATTCCTTAAGGGCAGGTCTGGTAAGGCATGAGGATCTGGGGATCCAACCAGTTTCCTGAAGCTGACTGTTTTGCTTAATCAAGCATGTAAACAACTGAGAAGGCCCTTATAAAGCTTTTTTTTTTTTTTGTGGAGCCAGGGATTGAACTCAGGCCTTTGTACTTGCCAGGGAAACGCTTATTCTACTGAGCCATCTCCCTGCCTCTAAGGAACATTCAATTAAAAGAAACATGCTCAGTTCTAAACCCTAACACATCTCTGAGGCTCTGTCTTAAAAAGACCAAAAATAATAATAATAATTGCTTAGAAAGGAAAATGTACATAACTTTTGAGACAAAAATTTTGGAAAGATTTAAAAATCTATTTTTTAAATCTATTTTTGATAACAAGTTTTAATAAAATCAATAGTTAGTATCTTAATGTGATACACAGAAAATCTGGCCCCCTATATAGAACTTGTTTGTTTCTATTTTTTTTTTTTTTTTGCATTGAACAAGGAGAATAATTCTGCCATTTCTACTTAGACTTGATCCAGAAAATTTCTAGTCAAATACATGGCTATTCTCTGTCTGTCTGTCTCCCTCTCTTTCTCTCGTATCCCAAAGTCTTACTTGTTTCTGGATTCCTTGATGACTTTCCCTGCTGACAGACGTGAATTAAAGTCTTCTGCTGCAGTGCTGTGACAGAGTAATTTAGAATTAGTACCAAGAAGTAACTTTCATCTAGTTTTAGTTGCTCTGTTGCTTTTGATTTTATATTAGAAGATATAGAGATTGCACTAATTTTCTGTTGCTATTTATCAGATTACCACAAACTTAATGGCTCAGAAAGCTCCATTTATGGTTTCATAGTGTCTGCAGGCCAGGAGCTTTGGTCACCTGAATTCATGATGTTAGCTGGGACTGCTAACTCATCGGGGGCTCGGCTGCCTCTTTCAAGGTTGTTTGGGTCCCTGGCAGCATTCACTATGAGACCAAGGGCCCTGTTCTCTTGTGGGCAGTAGCTGAGAGCATTACTCAGCTGTTGGAAGCCGCCTTCAATGCCTTGCTAGGAGCCCCTTTTGTGGACCCTCCCCTGCTAACTGGCCCTGTCTCATTTCTAATAATCTCCACCGAAGAATTCAAGGGCTCTGGGTGTGGAGGCACACAGCTGTAGTCCCAGCACTCAGGAGACTGAGGCAAAGAGGATCACTGGGAGTTCGAGGCCAACCTGGATTACAGAGTGAGTTTAAGGTCAGCCTGAACTACACAGTGAGACCCCGCCTCAAAAAACAAACAAATAAACAAAAAGAATCCAAGGGCTGTTGTGGTTAGTTCCGTCCCAGTAGGATGATTTCTCTCTAGATCAACTGAAGGACAGCTGATTAGTAATCTTAATTACAGCTGCAAAATCTCTTTTGCTATGATGCATAGCACAATCATGAGGATAATTTCTCATCCTATTTTCAGCTTCAGGATGTATCTTTCCTTGACTTTTAGCTTCAAGGAAGAAATCAATCATGATTTATTATACAGTATTTATATTCAGTTCAGAAACATAACTTTGCATTTTTTTTATGCTTTAGCACAATACATATTTTTCTTCTTAAGTAAAAAAAAATTAATAACACCCTGGTAAGTCCCCTGCTTTGTGGAGCTGGGGGGACCACAAGTCCCTTTTCGGCCAGGAGCCAGGCTGTTGTCATGTCACATTTCCCTGGGACTGTGTTCAGAGCCTGGTGCAGGGCAGCCAGTGTGGAAAGGACACTACCTCCTGGAGAGAAGGGAAGGAGGTGACATAAGTGGGCATGGCAGAAAGTACCCCGCTGTCTAGCCCCCTCCAAACTCTCCTGCTCTGCAGCTAGAACTTTCCAGACCACATCGTCAACCAGGGTTCCAGAGTCAGCTGAGCCCCTGCCTAGCCGCCCCTGAACCCCACCTGACCATGTCACACATTCCAGGCAAGAAACAATTTCTCTGCTCTCTTAGTGTCAGGCTTTCTCACCTGCTTACAAGATGAAAGTCCTTTTGCTCAGAACCCTTCCTCTAGCTGCATTATACCGCAGGGTGTAGCAGGATGGCCCTACCACACATGCCCAGCCCAGAGGGGCCCACCAGGGGAGGTGCTGCCCACCTGGAAGGGTGATTCAGGCTCAGAGAGGGCCCCTGTGGATGGGTGAGCTCCCAGGAAGGCCTTCAACCTGGTGCGGGTGAAGTGGCTGAAGCCCTGCCCACGCCTGATGATACCCTGTGCACACCTGAAGAATCCCTGTGGCCTGGTCCCTCTTCCACCAGGCTCCAACTGCCGCATTGGCCTCAAGGGGAGTCTTAAAGGGGCCGCTCCCCAGCTCACTCCCAGGAAGGCAGGACCAAGCAAGACCAGGGGGCAAAAGTGTTGCAGTTTAAATCACACCACGCCCTCACAAAGTAACACCTCTCACAACCGGCAGAAACACTGCATTCTACACTGCTCTGTGAAGCTAAAATGTCCCTATCAGATCATTTATAATTTTATGGTTTCCTTTATTTATATTCACTTCATTAACATAACCTCACTTTGTGATTTAAAATAAAGTTCTATTAAATGGATTTTTACTTGTTTTTTCAGCTTCTTAATTGATCAGGCCAGTACCCCCAGGGGCTGAATTTAAGTGAGCTGGGGATCAAACCCTCTGGGTGGCATGGCAATGTTCAGGGTGAGGCCCGCACAGAGCTTAGGGGCATTATTGCTGTCACCACCTGGTCTGGCTGATTCCCAGGTCACCTTTGAAGGTGGGCTTCTCAGTCAAAAGAACTGAGAAACAGGACTGGGATGTAGCTGAAGAGTGCAGCAACCTTCGCCCTAATTGTTCTTTGTCCACCATGTTAAAGTAGGCAAGAGAGAGAGAGAGGAAGACCCCAGGCTCAGCTCTGCAAAAAAGTCAAACTGAAATTGAAATTAAGCAAAGAATGTCAGAAACTGTTGTATGTGCCACTGTGGAGAGGCACAGATCATGTTAGCATATTAAAGGCTCTAGAAAGTTACAGGCAAGAAAGCTTTGACCTATCAACTCCTTAACTCTTTTTGAATTAAAAAAAAATTTTTTTTAATGACTCCCTAACTCTTTTAACCTCAGTTTTCCTGTGTATGAACATCCCAAGTTACTACAGTAACATGACTTTGAGAAATACTTGTGGGTTACAGTTGGGGAAACAGCTTCTTCTCTCTGAGACTCAATCTCAGCTGCATCAGAAGGACTTATGTACTGTGAGAGCAAGGGCCAGAACCCAACCCCACCTGGGCCTCTTTCGTGGGCCTCTTCATCCTAATTGTTCTTTGTCCACCATGTTAAAGTAGGCAAGAGAGAGGGGAAGATCTCAGAGAGAGGTAGGAAGCCCGCGTTGGAGACATGGGAGTGAGTACCTCACTTTGAGGTTCAGAAAAGGGTAGCAACTTTTTGAAGGCATACAGCAATGTGACCCTAAATTACCATCCAGGTCCTAGCTCCCCTTCTGTCCCTGCAATGCCTGTATTTTCTGAGTGGCATAGCTCACAAAATACCCTCAAGGGAACTCACCAGAAGGCTCTTGCTGACTGGCCCCAGCTGTCTCCTGGCTGGCTTTAGCTTGGTAGGTGTGACCACAGTGACCCCAGCTGGCCAGGCTTTGGTGGTGTCCTGTCAGCCCCATGTGGCAACTGCCAAAGGCAGATTGGTGTGTGGGGGAAGGAGGTCTGAACTGAGGTTGCTGAGAGCAAGGCAGACTCTAGAGTTGCTAAGGCCCTGGGCATGCTGAGAAGGCCCTGAGCTGAGGGCTGCCAGCTTCACCAGGCCCCTGTTCTCGGCAGCCTGCAGCTGGCAGGAAGGAAAATGGTTGTGTTTCTTTTCTTTTTGAGACAGGGTCTCACTATGCAGTTCAGGCTGGCTTTGTGCTCACTTTGTAGCCCAGGCTGTTCTCCAGCTCACAACAATCCTGCCTCAGCCTCTTGAGTGCTGGGGTGATAGGCGTGGGCACCATGCCCAGCTCATGGTTCAAGAGACAGGAACACTAATTTTTAAATGTCCTACCATCCCCAAAGAGTGCATTCTAAGATTGGGGATTCACATCTTGACTCTACCAGATCATCACATGTACCCTTAGGCACCGTGTTTGCTTCACTGTACCTCACACTCTTCATCTGTAAAATGAGATAAAATCTTGTACTTGCATCTGGATGCTTTTGGCTGAGTAAAGAAAATCCTGACTCAAGTGGTTTAAGTGAGAAAATAAGACCTTGTAGAAGCCTCATGTTAGGGTACCTGTCTGTGCATTTCCTTGCAAAAGAAGGAAAATAAATTTTAGTGAGAGTCCTGCTAAGTCAGGTGAGCAAGAATCTTACCCTTAAGGCCTGACCCCGCTGTTCATCTGCAGTGCCCCAGGGGATGTGAACTCCCTGGCTGTCTGCAGCAGGACCCTGTTGTGTAGGCCTCCCCTAAAGTCCCCTTACTCCTAAGCTTTTGTCTTGACCATTTTCTATCCCCTGTTCCCATCCTTCTCCCTGGCCTTAAATCCCCACTTGCCCTCACATTCGCAGCTAGGCTCAGTCTCTCTTCCCCCATTTTAAGAACTCGTTGCAGTGGTCCAGCACCTACCACCTGGTCCTGAATATTCTCAGGCTTTCTATCCTGTAATGATGTCACTGAGTACATTTTATTTTTTACTTTTTCTTTTCATTTTATGTATTTGGTACAGTCTCATTACACAGCTCTGACTCATAGTGATCCTCTTATTTTCAGCCTCTCCAACACTGGGATTACAGGGGTGCACCACCACATCCAGACTTTGTTGCTGGCTCAGTGTACCCCAGGGGCAGGGTTGGTGCAGCATGTGGGACTAGGGATTGAACCCTGGTCCCTGTGCTTGCCAAAGTAGGAGCTCAGTCCATTGAGCTATCTCGCCAGCTCTACTGAGTATATTTTTAAAAATGTTTTATGAGTATGTGCTTGTCCTATACAGTGCTCACATGCATTACAGAGAGTTTGTACCTATACATAATATATCTTAATTATTTTCTTCCCATTTCTATTCCCTCCCCCTCAACCCTTCGTCCCCTCCCCATTTACAGATACTAAATACATAAAAAGGCATTTAGGGACACAGTGGAACGTGCACCTCAGAATCATCCCTCAGTGGGCTCTATGGATCTTAATTAAAGCTGGCCAGCCCCTCTGGTCTGCCTCGAATCCAGAGAGGTCAACCACAGTAGCACAGCTGGCTCAGGACACAGCTGAAGCAAGTGGTGGTGGGGCATGGACCAAAAGGGCCTGAACCTCTCCTCTGCTCAGAAGGCTGCTCTCTGCCTCTGGGCAATGACCTCCCTTTTCTTATATTCTTTAGAAAATTCATTGTACAGCATCACAAAATATATGTAAATCTTGCTTTAAAGCCTCTTGCCAGGAGAAGGGCTTATGCCTAGGAATATGAGGTCAGCTTGGACAACGCTTTACACCTTATCTCAAGTAGCTCAGTGACATAGTGTTAGTGTAGAGTGCATGAGCCACACCTAGGATGAGAGATAATTAGACAGACAGACAGACAGACAGACAGACAGACAGACAGACAGTCTTCTTGCTAGTTTTTAAGATTCAGAAACATGTTTCTCCAGGATCTGGGCACTGTCTTTAAAGTATAATCACCTCAGCCGGGCGTGGTGGCGCATGCCTGTAATCCCAGCACTCGGGAGGCTGAGGCAGGAGGATTGTTGTGAGTTCGAGACCAGCCTGAGCTACAAAGTGAGCTTAAAGCCAGCCTGAACTGCATAGCGAGACCCTGTCTCAAAAAGACAAAATAAATAAATAAATAAATAAAGTATAATCACCTCAGGAGCTAGAGCCTTTATCCTCCAGGACCTGGGAGAGGGTGACCTTCCTGAGGGGCTAACTGCTGAGAGACCAGGAACGCAATTGTGTGCAGCGTGACATTTACTAAGTGTCAATTGTCTCCTTGGGAGCACGCCAAGCATTTCATGCGTGATTGTATTAAAGTTCCACATTAGAAGTGGAGACTACTATTAACCCCACGATACAGAAGAGGAAATGAAGGCCAGGGGCCTGTCCCAGGTCACTCTGGAATGTGCACAACTGTAGGATTTGAACGACACAGGCAACAATGCACAGAACTGCGTGACATGTTCCAGCCACCAGGGGGCGGGCGTGCACTGGGCTCCCGGCTCCACTCACCCTGTGCCCGAAGTCCCTGCCCCGTGAGGGCCTTGATGTACTCAGCCAGCCTCGTCACTGCCAGTGGTCATTCTTGGTGATCTCACTTTAGACTTGCCTCCCTGCTGGCAAACACACGTGCAAGCTCACACAAAGAGAAATGGTGCGAGGATGGGCCGAATCTATTAGAACGTTTAGTCAGAATCTGCCAGAAACAGTCACTGGCAAACATGGAGCTCCAAAATTTTTTTAAAGATAGATAGATAGATTTGATACAGATACAGGGCCTCCCTACGCAGTTCGGACATGTGGTGATCCTCCTGTGTCAGCCTCCCCTGTGCTGGGATTACAGGTGTGCGCCACCACACCTGGTCTCGACAGCTTGGGGATCTGGGGCCTGCATGGTACGAGGTACGGGGCATTGAACCCGGGTCCTTGAGCTTGCAGGGCAGGCATTTAGACCGCCAAGCTATCTCCCCAGCCCAGACTCCAATATTTTTATTTTACATGCTTTACGCTGCCCAGACAAGCCCCAGAGAAGGGAGGCACCTGCTTCAGAACACACAGCACCAGGAAGACCAAGACTGGGTACCGAATCGCTTCCTCACACCCTCTTCCTGATGCCTTCTCGGTTTTTGTCTTCCCTTGGGGGATCCTTTTCAGCTTCTCTGCATATCCTGGGTCAGTCACAGAGCTTCGCTTCTATGCAATGTCACTCTCTACAGGATCGCTCTTCAAGACAGCCCCCCATCTGTTTTAAGGAAATCCCACCTACACCCCAAATGCCCCTTGTACTCTATCTCAGATCAACAGTGAGAGTAGGCCCCTGTATTCCTCCTCCCACCTTGCTCACCCCTCAGTGGGCAGGTCCAGGCCCCTGAGTCTCCTCCTCTCTTCCTCTTCCATCCCCATCACCAAAGCTAAGACTCTTTTTGGCATATCTGCAAATCCACACTGTATACAAAAACCAACTCAAAATAGATCAATATCTAAATGAAAGAGCTGAAACTATGCAACACTTAGAAAAAAACACAGGTGTATAATGTCCATACCCTGGATTGGGCATTAGCCCTTTAGGTGTAAAAGCAAAAGCACAAACAACAGAAGAAAAATAGATTAAAAACATGGGCTGGCCAGATAGCTCACTGGATTAAAGCGCCTACTTAGGCAAAGCACCACGGCCTGGGTTCCATCCCTGCCGCCCTATGCTGGCCATGCCCCCAGGGCATTCTGAGATAGTGCTTAAGACTGGGTGATGGCAGGTACCCGTAATCCCAGTGTTTGTGAGGCTGAAAACAGGAGGATCAATCACTATGAGTCTGATCTATGTAGTGAGACCCTATAGACCCTGTACTAAATACATTAAAAAAAAAGATAATGCAAGGCAGAGACCATCCAAGACCACTGGACTTGTATAAAGGCAGTGTGGGGGCTGGGAAGATAGCTCAGTGGCCTAAAGCGCCTGCTTAGGCAAGCTCTCAGGAACCGCGGTTCCATCCCCAGCACCACATGCCGTGCCAGCCCCTCCCCCAGGGCGGGCTGAGCTGACCCACCCCCGCAAAAAAAAAAAAAAAAAAAAAGAGTCCGTGATGTGTAGCGAGACACTGTAATAAATAAGTAAATTAAAAAAATAAATAAAAAATAAAGGCAGTGTGGGGTGGAATTTATTTGCCAGGTTGCAGGCAGACAGGGGCAAAAAATTTATTTATAGGGAGCAAAGAGAAATACATTTGTTTTTCATAGAGCTTGAAAGAAATCAAGGGATATTAGGTGGGAAGATCTTAGTACATCAGTGCACAGGGTTCTCTGGATGTCTCATGCCTCAGTGGTCAAGGTCCTTGAGGAACCTGATGTAAACGTTTGGGTGCTGTCCCATATCCCAGAGCTTGAAGACTCCATGCTCCATCTTACTTCTTCTATGATATTCTGTGTGTGCCGAGGACCAGTGTTGGGCTGAGAACAATGCATCTGCGGCAGACAGGTTGGGTAGTGGAAGAGTCGCATCTGAACTGAACCTTATAGATAAAATGGACTTCGCCAAGATTAAAAGCTTTTGTGCCTTACAGGATACTGTGAAAAGTGAAAAGAATAGAATGGGAGAGATTTCTGTAAATCGTAAGTCTTGGATTCAGAATACATTCAAATGTAGAATATATAAAAAAACAGACAGCTCAGTTATAAAGAACCCAATTTAGAAAAGAACAAAGCACCTGAAAAGGCATTACTCAGAGAACCTATACCAGTGATGGCAAACCTTCTAGAGCTCTCCATGATACAATCTGCTGTGGCACCCATGCCATAGTTTTGTCATCACTAACCTATAGAAATGGTTCATGAGAATATGAAAAGATGTTTAACACCATTAACTGTGAGGGAAATGCAACTTAAAACCACCATGAAATACCAGTTCACAGCTGGGTGTGGTGGCACAGGCCTGTAATCCCAGCACTTGGGAGGCTGAGGCAGGAGGATTGTTGTGAGTTTGAGACCAGCCTGAGCTACAAAGTGAGCTTAAGGCCAGCCTGAACTGCATAGTAAGACCCTGTCTCAAAAAGACTTAAAAAAAAAAAAAAAGAAAA
>PVKA01009513.1:0-68091 GCA_004027165.1 Ctenomys sociabilis | reverse complement strand
ATGGTTGTACTAGTCTACATTCCCACCAGCAGTGGAGAAGTGTTCCCTTTTCCCCACAACCTCTCCAACATTTGTTGTTGGTTGATTTCCTTATGATAGCCATTCTTTCTGGAGTGAGATGATATCTCAGTGTTGTTTTTATTTGCATTTCACGAATGGCTAGCGATGTGGAGCATTTTTTCATATATTTGTTCGCTTTAATTTCGTCCTCTGAGAAGTGTGTATTCATCTCAGATGCCCATTTCTGAATTGGGTCTTTAAATTTGAAGGCCCTGTTATATCTTAGTTCTTTATAGATTCTAGACAGTAGACCTCTGTCTGATTGCTTATTAGTTAGGATTTTTTCAAAGTTTGTGGGTTGTCTTTTCACTCTGTTGACAATTTCTTGTGACATGCAGAAGCTCTTTAAGAAAAGTTGATCCCATTTGTTGATTCTTTCAAGAGCTTCCCGTGCGAATATATGTTTGTTCATGAAAGTCTGTAGTTCTTTTTTTAGTTATGTCTTTCCCTGGTTTTGGTATCAGTATACTTGCCTCCAGGAAAGATTTTGGAAGGATTGCTTCCTTTTCAATTTCATTGAAGAGTTTGAGCATATAAGGATCATATCTTCTGTAAATTTCTTGTAGAATTCATCTGTGAATCCATCAGGATCCGACCTTTCTTTGTTGGCAGGCTTTTTTTTATTACATTTTGTATTTCATTGGCTGTTATTGTGTTATTGAGAGTTGTTATATCTTCTAGATTCAGGCTTGGTAATTTATACCCTTCTAGGAATCTGTCCATTTCTTGTGTGTCTTCTGTTCTGTGAGAGTAAAGATTCTCAAAGTAGCTATTGAAAAATATTCTGAATTTCCACTGGGTCTGTGGTGATTTCATCCTTTTCATTCCTTATTGCTTGTATTTGAACTTTTTGCTTTCCTCTTTTTAATGAGGTTAGCTAGGGACTTACCGATTTTACTGAATTTCACAGAACCAGCTTTCAATTCTTTGAACTGTTTTCATCTCAGTTGAATTAATGTCTGTTCTAATCTTTATGACTTCTTCTCATCTTTGGGCTTTGGGTTTGGTTTGCTCTTCCTTTTCTAGTTGGAAGGACAGCATTAAGGTGTTTCTTTGTTCCTGTTCTGTTTTCCTAATGTGTGAATTCACAGCTATAAATTTACCTCTAAGAACTGCTTTCATTGCATCCCATACATTCTGATAAGTTGTGCTGGACTTTTCATTGAATTGTATATATTGTTTAATTTCATCTGTGACCCATTGATTGCTGAGTAGGGTGTTGTTTAATTTCCATATATTTGAGGGGTTTTTCTGTTTTGTTACCTCGTTTATTTCCAGTTTCATTGCACTGTGGTCAGATAATATGCATGGGATAATTTCTGCTTTCTTGCATATACTTAAGCATGACCTATGGACTACTATGTGGTCTATTTTAGAAAATGACCCATGTACAGCTGAAAAAATATGTATTCAGCTATGGTTTCTGTATATGTCCACTAAATCCATTTGTTAAAGCTCTAGTTCAGTTCTGCTACTTTTTCGCTAATTTTTTGTCTGGTTGACCTATCTTTTTGGGATAAAGGGGTGTTAAGGTCTCTTGTTAGGATTGTGGTATTGGATATTAGATTTTTCACGTCCATTAAGATGTGTCTTATATAGTTGTGTTCTCCTGTGTTTGGTGTGTACATATTTATGAGTGTTACCTCTTCCTCTTGAATTTTTCCCCTAACCAGTATACAGTGGCCTTCTTTATTTCTCTTGTTCATTCTTGGTTTGAAGTTGAGACTGTCTGAGAACGGATTGCTACCCCTGCTTTTTGCTGAGATGTTGGCACTTGAAGTATTATTTTCCATCCTTTGACTTTCAGCCTATGAATCTCTTTATGCATTAAGTGTGTTTCTGGCATACAGAATATTATTGGATTGTGTTCCTAATCCACAGTGCCAGTCTATTTCTTGTAATTGGTGAAATGAGTCCATTTACATTGATGTTTATAATTGAGATTGTTGACTTATGATTGACATGGTATTTACCTGCTGTTGTTGACTCCTTTTTCTCCAATGTTTTTTGAACTATTTAGTAGGTTCCTTCTGTTCTCATTCATGGAATTCTGAGAATTCTGGTTCCTCTTTAGAACATGTTTGGTAATCTATGAAGGTCTGGCTTTGTCATAAGGAAATTCTTTAGGTGTTCTTTGTCATGTAAATATTTCACTTCTCCATCAAACTTGAAAGAGAGTTTTGCAGGGTATAGTAGTCTGGGCTGGAATTTGTTTTCATAGAGGACTTGAAGAACTCTCCTCCATGCTCTCCTTGCCTTCATGGTTTGTGAAAAGAAATCTGTCATTATTCTGATGGGTTTTCTTTTAAATGTCATCTGTTTCTTTTCTCTATCAGCTTTTAGCACATTGCTCTTGTGCTAGATTTCTGGGGTCTTGATTATTACATATCTCGGTGTGTTTTTAATTGGGTTGGAGTTATTTGGTATTCTGTATGCTGTAGTTGTCTGAATGTCAGAGTGTTTCCTCATAGTAAGGAAGTTTTCTGCTATTACTTCTGCCAATATTTTTTATACCATTTGTATTGACTCCTTCTTTCTCATTGATGCCTATTTGTCTCACATTATTTATCTTTTCATCATCTTGCAGGTGATAAATTATTTTTTCCTGCATCTTAATTGTGTTTAAGAGATTTTTGCTTACCTTTTCACTAGCTGTGATTGCTTCTTCACTATCTGAAACTCTATCTTAGCTTTCAATCAAACAGTTTTACAGGCTTGTGATTTATTGCTTAAGTTCCTCTATATCTCTTTGACTCTGCTTCATGCGATCTATTTCTTTCCTATGTTGCTCATTGATGGAGTCTGTCATTTTTCTGATCTCCTCTACTTTTATGTCAATAAGATATAACTTTGATAAAAATATTAAATAGAATTAAGCTAAGAAGCTATTGCTATTAATTTCATCCATTCAGTGATGTACTAATAATATGGCATATAGTAGAAGTTAATTGGAACTGTCTTATATGAATAAAACAATATGCTAATTTATTTATTTATTTTGGTGTTGGGGATTGAACTCAGGATCTTGCACTTGCCAGGCAGGTGCTTATGCCACTGAGCTATATCCCCAGTAGTAAACTGTTATTTTTTTTTTTTTTACAATTTAGCATTTTGTTGAATTTTGTTAGTTTTTCATTTGATAGGCTCTGTCTTTGTATTGAGAACAGTTGGGGTTTTCCAGTAGTGCACCTGATGATCCTGACTTTAGGCTTCCACTCTTCAGCCTCCCCCCTCACACCAACCCATATCCACTTTTGTAATCTGCAGCAATATGAGAAATGAATACTTACCAAGCACTTGTGAAGCAATAGGCACTGTGTCTACATATTGTATCTCATTTTATCTTCCTAAGAAACCAGGTGATCATATAAAGGACCACATGCTGTGTCTCCTCCATCTCAGTTTCATAAAAGTTGAAGCTCTAATCTCCAAAACAGCAACCCTTGGAGAAAGGGTATATGCAGTAAAATCAAGTAAGCCATAGATGAGACCCTGATCTGATAGAATTGACCTCCTTATGAAAAGAGACAACAGAGACCCTGCATTTGCTCTCTAGGTATACACAGTATGGGAAAGCCTGGTGAAGATGGAGGGAGAGCACAACCCCGTGCAAGCCAGGAAGAGCTTTCTCCCTGGAAACTCCGCTGGCACCTTGAACTGTGCTTGGATCCTCTGGCATTGTGAGTGGATGACAGTTCACCTTCAAATATATTTCCTTTTGTAATGTCACACTGAAAAGATGAATACCAGTGAGCTTCATTATTGTGGCATTTTATGAATGGGAAGAAGGTCCAGAGGGGCCAACTGACTTGCTCAGCTTTGCAGCTCATAGGGCTGGAATTCAGTTCATGTCTGCCCAGTTCGATATCCCTTTCATTAACTGCTATGCAGAATTTCTCTTTCTTTCATAACGTTGCTTCCAAAGACATGCTGGAAAGCTGGCTTTGTGAGAAAAGAATCTGAATTTGCAGTGTTTGAGAATTTGTTTGGTAAACTATGGCTAAAGTTCAAGTTCCAGTGCTTTATAAACTAGTTCTAGATATTTAATAATTGGCATTTGCCAGTCCTTGCAAGCTCCTCGTGTATCACTGTTTGCTCAAGAAACCCTTGAGGAAAAAGAAAGAAGGAAGAATCTAGTAAGAGTAAAAGCCCCATGAAGGCAAGAGAAATGCTTGTCTTTTTAAAAATTGATATGGTAGTTTTTCGCTCTGTTGACTATTTGTTATCTATTTAGCAGATTTTATGTGTACTGATTTTATGAACTAATGGTGTACAGGGTAGATATTGTTATCATCATATAGATTGCCAAGCAGAATAAGTATGACTCTATTTAGAATTTCTTCCAAAGCTTCGTGTGCTCCGAGGTTGGGCTTGCGGAGTCGTTTGGATTATGGGGGCTGCTGCTGACTTGCTGTTAGGAGACTGAAAGTCAGTGGGGATGCGAGCAGGCAGGGTGCCTTTCCCTCGCCGGCTCCTCCCTCCTCTCAGCTCTCTGCTTCCTGGCTGCTATGGCACGAGCAGCTTCCTCCGCCTCAGCCTTCCCAACATGCTGCCAACCTTGTGGGACTAAAACTTCTAAAATGTGTGCTTGAATAGTCCTTTCTTCCTTTAAGTTGGGAGTGTCAGATCTTGTGTCCCAAAGATGAAAAAGTGACTAAGACACTAAATAACTTGTCATCTTTTTATGCCAATCCTGAGACAAAGATTTTAAATCCTCTGCATCATCAGTAAGCTGAGCTTCAAGTTCTTGATGGATTTTTTTTTTTTTTTATTCATCTGAGATTCAGATTCCTGGCTCTTTACACATGGAGCCATTCTTGTTAAATAGTTAAGTCTTGTTTTACCTGGATGATCTGTGTCTGTGTGTGAGGAGATGATACATTAGGGCACACCCATGGAACAAAGCGATGAGAAGAAAAAGAAATGGTGGTTTTCTTAAACCCACCTGGAAATATTAAATCCACAAACAGAATAAAAGGTGTCTGTGCTCAGCTCTAAGGGCAAGCAATGCATACAGTCTTCAGTGCCAGAGAAGAGCCAAGTCTGGGGGCTGTTAATTGGAGCAGTTTTTATTGCTGCTCTGGACTTGCGTGGCATACTGGCACTTAGCTTGAGAGAAATTTCTGTGTCAGACATGGGGCATCTGGAGAGAAGACATTCATTAGAGTGTACATCTCTGGACTCACAGCCAGGGCTGGAATAGGAAGTGTTGTGCCTTGAAACCCGGTCTAAGAGGAATGGCTCAGATCGAAGAGTTACATAGTAGGACTTGGAAGTCTGATGTAGGAAGCAACTGCTACATGTGTACTGTGTTTGAAGTACAATTTGGTTCTCATGAATCTATTTCATTAACGGAATTAAAATCCAAGGATAATCTATTTCTGCAATACAGTCATAATTTTCCTTAATATCCTTTTGTGAGGTAGAAAAATGCACCTCTTTCAGGATACTTTAGTTTGTTAGAAAATCTTAACAAGGGTTGAACATATTTGTTACCAATAAGATACAAGTATAAGTGCATTCTCCCATAATCATATGCTATGACCCTTTAGGAATTATCCAAAATTTATAAAATACATGGTGATACAGAGAACAGGTAGGAATATAAATTTAGCTAAAAAAGAATTCTTATCCAGAATCTATAATAAAGTATAACATTTATATAATCTTCATCATACCCCAAGTGGCATGAAAACATTAAAATCTAGTTAACCTTTAATACGCTCATCAAAAGATTATTATATCAATTTTAAATGGATCAAAGTGAAGACAGGAGGGCAAATGGCTTGCCTAAGGCTACTGAGAGAGTGGCATGGGCCAGACTGAAATGTAGCTTTTCTGAGTTCTTTGGTGAAGGGACTTTCTTTCCCTTCTCTTTCCCAGGCCTTCCAGATGAGACTTAGGCAAAGTTTTAGAGGTGTAAGTGAAACATAGCAGAGACTGAACTTGTGAATAGATTTATAGAAGATCTGGGCAGATTCATAGGTGATAGACCCATAATGGTGATCCCGAGAAATAAGAACGCTTAGGAACCACCACTACATTACAGTTACACCTATTGTCAGCACCATAGACACCTGAAGCAGGTCACTGGCAGAGCTAGAAAACTGGATCTGGAGTGTGTGTGTGTGTGTGTGTGTGTGTGTGTGTGTGTGTGCGTGCGCGCGTGCGTGCACGTTTCCTATCAGCCCTGGATCACACTGAATTTCTTAATTAATCCTCTTCTTTGTTTACTTCCTCCTTTTCCTTCCTTTATTTGTAACCAAATTTAAAGTCTCCTGCAGCCATACCTTATTGCTGAAACAGAACTGTTTTCATTTCCAATTTCCTTGAGTCCAGGAAGCAGTCAATGTGAAGCCCTTTGATTTGTTTCTTGGACCATCTAAGATGAGCTTCGCTCTGACAGTTGAGAGCTTCTATCTTCTTTGTTGGCCAAGGTAGAAAGGTTCAGTGTACTTCAATCCTAGTTTTTCAATTCCAGCTTCCAAATTTTTCTTTTGTTGATCAACTGCTTTACTGAGATCTTAATTCAACAGACATAACATTTTTGTATATAAAACATTTGACTAAGGTCTCTAAAGATGAATGTGTTATACACTGACAGTGATGATGCCGGCTGGTTAATAAAATGATAATAAAAACTCCAATTACTGCATAAGGAGGGCTTATTCCCATTAAGCAGTGTACCACTGAGGTCACAGAGAGCTGTTAACACTACTTACAATAGTCCTATGAACTATTGTTACCTCCTTTTAATAGAAGCGTAGAGAGGTGAAGTGACTTTCTAATTACATAGTGAGGAAGAGTGTAAGATATAAAGACTACAAAACGAGGATGACGGTGGAAAGGACTAGTTTTTTAATTTTTTTTGTGGAACCAGGGATTGAACTCAGACTCTTGCACTTGTCAGGCAAGCACTTATTCTACTGAGGTACTTCCCTGGCCCTCTTTTCTTCCTTCCTTCCTTCCTTCCTTCCTTCCTTCCTTCCTTCCTTCCTTCCTTCCTCTCTCTCTCTCTCTCTCTCTCTCTCTCTCTCTTTCTTTCCTTCCTTCCTTATATCTTTCTTGCAGAACTGGGGGTTGAACTCAGACCCTTACACTTTCCAGGGAAGTGCTTAATCCATTGAGCCATCTCCCCAGCCCCGGTAAAAAGGACTAGGAGAGAGGGACTCACTCTGAGCCTGAAAATCACATGAGAAATGAGCTCAGCATTCGCAGTGAGTCCGAACTGGATCCTGAAGGATGTGTGCATGGTTTCAGTGGGCAAAAAAGTGAACATTGTAGGTGGAGCTAGTAGGCCAGAGGTAGGGATTTATTTGGGTTGTTCATTCTCTAGTATTTGCCCACTTAATACATGGCAATTTAACTTATTTGGGGTGGAATTCTCTTTATGTTGGATAAATCTGGTAGACTTATCTATGAAGGTGTTCTAACGGCTGCAAGCACTGGACCACTGAATGCTTCCTGGCGCTGGAGTTGAAGGAGGATCTAGGCTTAGTTATCCACTCTGGCTTTGTCTAACAGTTCTTGCTCCTCGGGTCCCTTCACCCCTGAACTCTGATTCCTGTCCTTAATGGTGCCAAGTCTTCATTTGATGTGAACTTCCACAATTCTTCTAGCATTCTTCTGTTTTCCACAGTAGCCAGAGTTAGTTTTTGTGGCTTGCAATGATAGACCTTTTAGAAAAAGCACCTGTAGGGTATGCCGCTCAATGTTAATGCTCCAAAATCACCAGCAGTGAGGATGTATGGAGGAAAGTAATGAGCGACCCTCTGGACAGGTAATGGGGTCAGGATGCATGAGTTCAAATGCCAAGGTGACTGAAATTCACTTGGTGAAAAGTGCAGAACCAGTGAAGTGTCTGAATGGGACAGTGCAGTTCTCTTTCTCCTTCAAGCTTAACCTGGGCACAGTCTGGTATAAAAGTTGGAGAATGCAGGTATGGGGATAAGGTTAAAAATCAGGGAGCTACTGTAATAGTACAGATAGTGTATCATACAGGCTTGGACAATGGTGTGGAAATGGCAATGAAAGGTGCATGTGGATACTGTAATTTCTTGTTCTAGAATATTGATTGTAATAGAGCTAGTGGGAAGCATGTCCAACTGGCAAGAAGAGCTGACAGATTCTTCAGCATTGCATCTTAAGCACCCCACAGAAAGAGGCTTTGGGCTCATAAAGAGGAATTCAACCACTCATTTTGGAGAGTAAATCAGTTGGATTTGGGCCAAATTAATATCTTGAGTTGTTGATGCAGAAATCTCTACCAATCCCTTGATAAATACTTTTTGGTTGAGGCAGCAGGCAAGAGAAGTTCCCATTTGGAAGATCTAATATTTCTGTGGATTCTTCTCCTGAAAAATTAAAATGATAAGTCTCATTTTCTTAGTGGTTCATAAAAAGTTGCAAAAGGGAAAACGTTATTGAGCAATAAAAGGTGTGTTTTTGTGTGTTCATAAGAAGCAGCTAGAGGCCAACTCCCATAAACGTGTTAGGCTTGTACCTCAGCGCTGAGCAATTACAAGAACTCCAGAGGCTCTTATTTCACTTGGAAAATGTAAAGGAGGCAGCTTGTGCAGCCTGTCCATATAAATCAACCTTCTAAGACTCAACTGAGGAGCCCTCCCCATTAAGTGTTGACAGTAAGCAAAATCGTAGCACAGCCAGCAAAAATGGTCCTTGGAGCCCAATTTTTTCTCTTCTTTAACCTGAATTAGCAAACACTGGTCTTGGTACATCCCCTGTCTCCAGGGAGCACTGGCTCGGGGCCAGCCTCAGAGGGCCGTATCTGCTACTGCACAGGTTTGGAGACACCACTTCACAACTCACATTTTGTCATCAGCTTGCTTAATAAGTGGTTCTCTGTTGTGGAAACTGGACCCCTGCTATGTACAGATATGGGATTTTCTTATAGAAAGTAGAATGGCTCTCTGGTCAAGTGGCTGTGATGGTGCATTCCCAGTTCTTAGATATCCACAGGGAAGTGTAGGGGCATTTTTTGAGAAGTGAGGGAAGTGTTTCCCCTCCCCATGAAATCTGATCACAGAGATGATTGCTTGTTTCATATAAGACCAAGGCTAGCTCTGCCTTCCACTATAGACATTATCTGGCATGAAGCATATGAGGACCAGGGGGCCAAATATTTCAGCTTGTATTCACTTAACTCCTTAGTCTCCATCATGTAGAAGTTTTGTCATTAAATAAAACTTAAAGTTCTTTTGAAGGTAGACTATTAGGAAGGAAATTGCTTAAGTAGTAAACTTCCCTTCTTTTTGCATGAGTCCTAGCTGAAAACATTCATTTCTTATAATCCAAATGTATATACTATTAATGGCTTGAAACAGTGCATTTTAAAAATTATCTTGTGGTTCTCAGGGCCAGAGCTGGGCAAGAAAAGAGGAATAGGCTGGTGGCTGGATGGCATTCCTTTCTAAAGGCTCTGGGGAAAAATCTGTTTTCTTGTCTTATCTGGTTTTCTGAGGCCACTTACTTTGCTAGACTGTGACCTCTTTTCCACTTCAAAGCCAAAAGTGGCTGTAGAGTCTTACATAATATCACTCTTATATGGATGTTTCTTCTGTGTATTTCTTCCACTTTTAAGAACATTTGATACTATGTAGAGTCTAATTGTATAATCTCCCTATTTTAAGATCACTTGGCTAGTAATTTTAATTTATCTGAAACCTTATTTTTCACTGGAACATAGCACATTCACAGATTTTGGGGTTAAAAATTGGACATCTTTGTGTGTGGGGCTATTATCCTTCCTGTCACAGAGAAGTATGAAAAACATCTGATCTCATCTCTTCTGTGTTCTGGTTACTCCTAAAACCTTTGGCAATTCTTAGAACATATTTAAAATCATTCAGAAGCTTCAAAAGTAGCACATAAAAATACTTTTCAAATGACTTCAGCTTGCAAAACCCCATGCTAGATGCAATTGGAGGTATAAAGAGCAGCATGTTGGATTAAACTGCTTCTAAAGAATTTTATACATGATTTTTGTGGATGACACACACACAGAGACAACAGAGAAAAGCAGGACTCAATAAATGCTAAGGATTAGTTCCACCAATTGGTGCCACAGGAGTTCAGAAGAGGAAGAGTTGCTCTGAATCCTGTTGACCAGATGGCTCCCCTCTGGACCTGCAGTCACTCCTTCCAGCTGAGCATTTCATAAGGCTTTGTGGGAGCAAATCTTTTCTATCATTTTTTATTACTGCAGGTATCTTCCAGCCTCAGATGTGGGAGAGAACAAACGCCAAGTGTCCTCCAGCTGGCCCTGGACAGCAATAACTTACGTGATCTTTCCTTTATAAGACACAAGACCAGAGAGAGTTCCTCCCTCTCTTAAAACAGCCAGTTTCTTCAGATTGATAAAAAGATTCAGCAGGAATTGGGGAGCAAGAGTGCAGCTCCTTGTGTGCACTGATGTGGTAAACAGCAAGAGAAAAAAAACCCACCTCATGTATGGGAAGGAAAGAAGAAAGATTTATGAAAACCTATCAGGAGCTTCCATTGAGACTGTTGGAAAGAAGTGAACAGTAGCTATAAATAATTTCCACCCCAAATGTTTCAGGGTCTTTTCAGCTATCTTTACCTTTGAGCATCTTTCAGGACTTGACATGTACAGTAGTAAATACTTGTAACAGGGTGGAATGAGTCTTTGTGGAAAAGTCATGTAGACACCTGAAAAGAATCTTTAGGACTTGTGCCTGTACCTCCTTTATTTAGAGGACAGTCTACCTAGTAATGAAGAAATGTGCTGTGGTTGCTACTGCAGGGTATATCTTGCAGGGACTCCATGCTTTGTTTGACTGTTTGGCTTTCTAAAGTATAACAAATGCTGAAGGGCTGCCCTTTGGTCAAGAGGGAGAGATGGATTTAGGTCTGGTGGGAAATGCAGAGCCAGCTACTAGTCAAGTTTCTGTCCCTGGCTTCATTTGAATCAGTCACAACTATTTCCTGTATTGGGGGCTTTGGGGATACTTGAACTCTCAAGTTTATTTCCTTCATTATTCAGAGAGATTTAGGCTATATGACTTAAACCATGAATTAACACATAATCAAGGATTTCTTTTTCTAAAATTAGCAGTACTATTCATTTTGGGGACTGTCAATCAAAGACAAATTAGGGAGAAGGACTTGTTTTTGTCCTAGAAAACAGTTGTATAAGCATCAAACTCCCCAGAAGGGAAGAATTTTAGTAGTTACTGTTTTCCCCTTAAAAACCACATTGCATTCATATCCTGAACTGATTTGGTTTTTACCTGAAAACAGATATAATGAGAATGTACAATTTCATTGGTAGATCTTGGATCAGCAAAGTCATTTTGTAAAGTGTGAGACATAAATATCATACTCTGTGGATCCCAGCTGTGGAAACTTCTCAACTCTGTCTATGTGGTATAAAAGTAGCTATGTATAAAAAATGAATAAGCAAGTATGGCTATTTTATAATAAACATGATTTATGAAAATAGGTGTTGGGCTAGATTTGCCCCATAAGTCTATTTCTGAGTTGGATCCACATGTCAAGGATATTGTTCTGGCATTTAGAATTCTATCCTGAGCCAACATCTGCTTTCCTTTAAATTAGTTACAAACTTTCGTGTCCTTTATCATACATTACTTTGTTTAAAAAGTGTTTGATTGATTAGCTACAACTGTGCCTTCTCTATCTAAATTATTCACAACATATAAACTCTCCAATGTGTATCGTTTCATTCTACATACAACATAATTCATTGATTATTTATTTCACTCATCCATTTACCAATCAGTTATTGACTACTTCAGTAGGTCCTGGCAACAGAGAAACAAAAATACTTTTTGCCCAGTAGGATCTAACTGTCTTGTAGGAGATGATAGGAAGTCATAGAAGAAAAAGCTATGGGAGCGCTATTCCTAGGGATCTGTGGGAGCACAGAAGGGCCATAACCACCCAGGGATAGAGATTGGAAAGAATGGGGAGGTTTCCTCAGTTGGATTGCTCTTCAGCTGAGTTCTAAAGAGTGGCTTCAGCTTTGTATTTTAGGAACAGAAGTAAGATACTCCAAGTAGAATACAATATACATGAGTATGAGTGTTGGGTAGATGAGAAGGTAGAGGACAGGCTGTGGATGTAGGCAAGGTAGATATCAACAAACCTTGATTTCTATTTTGAAGCTAGGAACATCAACCAAAGTAAGTTATCCTGCTATTGTAGCCTAGACTATTTCAACAGAGTTCTCTGAGTTGATGCACAAATTCTACTTTAAAAGCAAGCCATCCTAATTTTAAGTCAGCAATTTTTCATTCTTAAAAATAAACTATGAATTTGTACAATTTGACAGTGCTGTATATTCATTCATATCCAGCACATTCTCTTGCAGTTTAAATTATTAGATTTTTAGGTTTCTTCTGAAATGTTCATTAAAGACATCTTTCCTACCTAAAACCAATTTGCTGTGACTTGTCTGTAATTCTTCATTACTGCAGATTTTACTATGACTTCTGTAGACTGGTCACTTGTAGCTTTGCATGTGATTTTTGCTCTTCTGGGCTTGTTTTCCCCTCTACTTTACAACTGTCCAGATAAACTCTGACTGGTCCTACAGCTCTGAGTGGCTTCCAGGCTCTCTCTTCCTCTCTCAATCCCAGATTTGCCTGTGGGTTTCCAAGGCTCGCTGGGCACAGATTGTCAAAGAATTCAAGATATTGCATTATAATTGTTTTACTTATTTTTCTCTTCTAGATTGTGAAAGTAGAGATCCAGTCATTTTTTTTTCTTTAATTTTGTGTTCCCTTACAAAGCACATAACTTGTCACACAATAATAGTTGCAGAGCCAACGTTTGCTACCTGAAGAAATGCATGAGTGAGTGAACAAAGGAGAATTTGCCTTGTGTCCTGAGCAAGGCTGCTGCTTAATCCTGGCCAACTTTAAACTCATTTGGAGATTTTAATCAATGCAGAATGGAAAAGAAATGACCACAGGGACTTGCTTTGTCAGGAAGCTGAGCTGTCCAGTATCACATCCAAATGACACACATGGCTATTTTGTACTTTCAGTGTGGCTAATTGAAATTGCAATGGGCTGTGAGTAGAAAACAGATATTACTAAATGCTGAGCACTTAACATAAAATGCAAAATATCTCACGAATGATTTTAAAATGATACACATTTAAAAATTTTTATGAGTAGATTAGGTGAATAAAATATATAATTAAAACTGATTTTACATGTGGCTATAGAAAATTTTAGAATTGCACATAGTTGACATTTGAGCCTTTTGATTTTTGTGGACTCACACAAATATAGAGGGAAGCCTTCCTTGGGGAAATGATTGCTGTAAATGATGTTTTTGTATTTATACACCAGGTTCTAATATCACACCATGAATTTTCATTTTGTGGTTAGAAAATATCATGCAACTCAGTTGTGTCCCAAATTTTCTGACCAAGGAGATTATGGGGCCAAAGAGGAAAGTGATCGAGGATGTAGAGTGTGCCTAAGGAAAGTCACATGGAGAGAAAACATTCTGTCATGCTTTCACAGAAAGCAAATTGGTCAAGCAATGACCATGACTCATCCACATGGCTGACACAGACAAAGGATCTAGAAACTGCGGTAAGGGTCTCAGGTTAAATCCTGAGGGGATTTGACTGACCTTAATCAGGTATAAAAGCTCCAATTCTTGTTACATGTGTCTTGCTTTATCTTGGTCTTAACCATCCAGCAGAAAAGTATCAAAACGAGGTATGAGAAGTAAAACCATATTATTATGCTGAGCTGTAAAAGACTCAAGTTAACAACTTCTGACATTGCCAGACATATGGAAAACCCAATACTATTATAGACTACTGGAATATTTGGGAATATTTTGCTGAATTCACACACCTATAATATTTAATTGACAAAACTAAACAAAAAAGAGGGTACAAATGAATGACCATTTTGTATCTGTATATTCAAAATGTTTAAGACAGATATAGAACTATATTCTCTCAATTCAATGAATAGAGGGATCTGCTCTAATAGTGTTTGTAAATAGAATATCATATCTGCATCTTGTATAATAGTTAACCACTAAGAAAACAATATGCAACGTATTAATTATTGAAACTGTCCTAATTTGATTTGAAAATGTCTCATTGCTATTTGTTTCTCAATAAAATTATGGAAAAGACTAAAATAAAAAAGTTCAAGAAAGAAAATATGTTCTCCATACAGATTCATTGCTGGGTACTGGTATGCGATACCTTGAGATGCTCCTCTGTGGTGGGCACGGTGGTGGAAGCGCACTGGAGGTGCTCATGAGAGCCAGGGAGCTAGGAATCATTTGCTCAGAGTCACAGTGCTGAGGACCCTCTCATGCACAATTCTGAAAACCTTCCACCCCAGCCCGCTTCGTATTTCTCTTTGTGTTAGACTGTCTACCTGCTCCCTCCCTGGATAGGGATCATGTCCTTATCAATTTTTTTTTTAATATTTCATGTCAGTTACCATCACACTACCTAGTGCATAGTAAATGGTTCACGATTATTTGTGGAACAAACGAATGAATGAGTTAATGTATTGTCTGAGAATTATGGAATCTATTAAAGAACTGAGAACACTTTTCTCCATGCCAATTGTACATATAAGTGACAAGGAGAAGAGTGGACATTTCGTTTATGTTTATGTAATGACTACACCTGAAGTAACAAACAAGAAGCTGTTTATTTAGCTACTAAAATTCCTGAGGCAACCACATATATGTTAAAGCATTTGTAGAAATGACCTAATACGTGATATGATTTATCCCATGCCTTGTAGCCTTCAAAAAGAAATTCCCAGAATCTCAGATTTCATGTACATCTGTATATGAAGCCACAACACTGGGGCATCTATAATATAATTAATATATATGCTCAGGAAAGGAGCACAATTCTACCATCATCAGATAAGCTGTGAGCATACCAGTTCCTCGTGCTCTTTATATTACATATGAGAAATTTCCACGTGCTTAATCCAAATTGAAGATTGCTATAAGTAGAAAATACATATTACTGTATGTTGAACACTTAATATAAAAAAGTGCAGCAGCTCATGAATACACTTAAAATGATGTATACTTTAAAATTATTTTGAATAGATCAGGCTAACAGACTATTTTGAATAGACTAAATTTTTAAGAACCAAAGACTCCTGACTTAAAGTATGGATGTCTTGCTCATAAAATAGAACTTGTGCATCAACTTAGAGAACTCGTTGTTGAAGTGGCTTAGGCTACAATAGCAGAGCTAGTGAAGTTGATCTTCACATATATAACAATTTCAGTGATATATATGCATATATATATATATATATATATATATATATATATATATATATATATATATATATATGAAAAACCTCTCTCTCTCTCTTTCTTTCCCCCTTCTATGGCCCAAATCTAAGGCCTTACAGCTCATTATATTTTCTATGCTACAGAAAATTATATAATACAGCGGGACAAAATGTTACACAAGTAATCAATAGAGAGAAGAAAGGGATAATCTTTTTCTTTTAATTTCAAAGTTACTATATTTTTATGTGAATGCAGCAGTTACCCATCTCTGGGATTTAAAAACCCCTAAAGAGTTACAGCATAGTCCATGTCCCAGTGTTTGCTTTTGTGCATTGGTGCAGCTGTAGTTTTCCAGGTGGTTCTGTACATAGCACAGTGATAGAGGTAAGTGCACGCCATCACCCTACTTGAGGCCATCACAGTTAATAGTCACAACTAGAGTGCAGAGGCAGGCCTGGATCTAAGATCTTTCCATTTGTTTCTTTGCATCTGAACCGTGATATACACATTGCATTGTGCAGGCAGCGGCTTTCTAGAAAAAATGGAAAATTTTGCTTGAATTGCATCTATCAATTCTATAGATGTTCCTTTACAGATGGAGCTGAACAGTCCCTACTAAGGAATGAAGAGGATTCTGTGATAGTGTAGCACTGTCGGGAAGGAAGGATGTAAAAATCTCCCCATTACTGACATCCATCTGAACTACATTGGTCCAGAAAATGTTAGAAAGCTGTCATTTGAAACAATTCAGGGAGAGCCTTTCTTTGTGACATTTCTTATAATTACAAGCTGGGAATCTGGAATAAGATATCAGACTATAATACCTCAATTTGTTTATGAAAAGCACTAAGCAGCAGGCTTTGGGGTTTTAACCTTTTTAATATTCTGGAAGCTAATTGCCCAAACCCTCTTGCCCTTCTCGGTTAATGAGGTGGCTAACAGGCTACAATGGAAAATGACTGCCCTGTCAAATTATGACAAATAAGCAAAACCCAAAAAACCAAAAACAAAACAACTGGGAAAGGTCAGAAGTTACACAGGCTTTTACTGTCTGTCAAAGAATGTGCAGCAGAATTACCGTTCTGTTGTCTCCTCATGATGGATTGCAAAAAGAATCAGAGCAGGCACAACATGAATCTGCTCTTGGGACAATGATTATAATCAAAATTGGAAATGATACCAATGGAAGCCATTCTCCTTGCAGTTTAAAGATTATAAATCCCTTATTCATCTGTTATGATCCAGGGGCCTACTTGTGATTTTTATGGTTCTTCACACGTTTGGAATTTTAAAACTGTAATGTGAAGGGGCTACAGCTGTTCTCTTTCTGATTGTGATGTTTAATCCCTGCTTGGGGCCTTGCACCCTGGTCTCCCCCTCTGCCCATTTGCAGCTCTAGCTTGCTGCTGGTATCTCTTACATGAGAAATTCAGCCCTTCCTGGCCTGTTCCCTTTCAAATATTCAGACACAGCACCCACTTCTCCAACGGGCTCTCAAAAAATCCTAGAAGCCTTTGCTGTGGGTTTCATGCTTTCTAAAATTGAACTAGTCTCATAATCATTATGCAGTTTAAAATGAAGTGGGAGATGAAGCAGGTTTGGACCAGAAGAACTGGATTTTTAACTTCAATGTACCTCTTTCTAGACTACAACCTTCTTTTTATGAACTTCTTTTTTCTCATTAGTTAGATAGCTACCCTATCTATTACCCAGGCCTGTGTTGAACATCAAAAAAGTGAATGCATGTAAAGATGCTTCTGGAACAGGACCAGCTTTTCAAATGTAAGATGCTGTCAATATTGATATCTGGTAGTAAGGAGAAAAAGCCAAGTGGGAGGTTACAGTAATAGTGGTTTGTGGCCTTGCTCATTTCTTAAGTACACTGAACACTTTTAGTTGGAGCTTACTTTTTCTTCTGTGTAGAAGACTCTTAACAGTGGCTTTTCACCTCGGTCCCTTGGCCAGGCCAGTCCTACCTCTAGTACACTCAGGAGGCAATCGGTATGTATTTCCTTGGCCCTGCATGAGGGATCAGTAGAGGTGGTCCAAGCTCCAAGGTGCTCAGTTCATACCCTGGAAGAACCTTGTTTGTTGTGTCTTTTGTTTCCACATATACTTTTCTTCTTTTCAAGCTGAAATTCTTCAGTGATGAACAAGCTAATTACACATATCTCCTAAATACCTAAGACATATAAAGTCTCATACTTATGGCTTTAACACTTCTCTAAGTAAGTGCTTTCTTTTCATCACTCTAGTCATGATAAGAATTAAGCTTGACTACTAATAGAAACTTACTAAGTATTTCCTTCTCCTGTTCTTTCAGGAGTTCACGTCCCTCTAGGGTGGCCAACTTTTCAACTTTCTTGCACTTGCTCCTTCCTGTGGCTCTGAGGTCATCTACCTTTTGGGCAAGTAGTTTATGTTTTCAGTCATGCTATGACATCTCTCTTTGTGTTCTGTGGGCATTCACTACCCCTTTCTCTGGGGATTCACAGCTGCATCACCTGTGTGGTCCTTCTGGTCCAAAGATCATCTCCTCTTCTGTGGTCGCTACTCACCCTAGGTCTACACAGCCACCTGTTGGCTTGCGTTGGGTGTTTGGACAGCACTTTTATTTGGTGGCTAGCTTGGTTTCACTTTTGCTAGCTCCATTTATGTCTGATTCCTTTCACTTCCAATGTCTAATGAGGAAAAAAATAGCATTCAGTGTAATTTTATGAGGTGGTCTCATAATTTTAAAGAACTTCCACACATTAAGATTACATTTCTATGTAATACTATTTTAACATAAATGCTTGCTTTATGGGGGGAAAATAATTGATAAAAATTAGAATGATTCTTGGGAGTCCCTTATACCCTTTTTATTACATTCTGATATAGCTCAAATCATTAATAAAGGGGCAAGAGCTAGAACTGTGGGGGTGGTTTATCTCCTATTATTATTCAACCAGAGAATATTTTTCAATAGAATTCAAGAAAATTCTCAATTTTCATTGTCTAAAAAATACATTTTTAGAAATAAAATTATATTGGACTCAGTTCAGTATATGCTTCCAATTCATTTACTCTCATAACGTCCCATGGAGGTAAAGTTCCATCTTATCATTACTAGCTTTTTGTGGATGGAGTGAGTCACATTCAGAGGAGCAGTGGGGGTTGTTCTTGACCATAGCACAGCAACTTTGTTTCCAGGGACTCCACTTGTGCTAGGTAACTGTTATGTCGACGTTGGTAAGGAGCACCCAACTGATTGCAGTAACACAGTTCTGGGGATGGTAGAATGGATTTATTGAAGACAGAAATCCACCAACTGTGTGTGTCAGGGCACTGACCACTAGGCTTGCAGCCCAAATGGAACAAAATGGGAACATGCTTCTTTGGAGGAGTTTGCATCTTCACCTCTGCACAGGAGGCCCTTTAGCACCCTGATGTGGACTTAACTGCACAGGACTCTATGGTGAGCTCCAGGCTTCGGAACCTTGTCTGAATCCGTCTGCTCTCCAATGTGCAGATACCCTCTGCATTCTTCCAAATGTGGTTCTGCAGGTGGCCATTGTAAGCCTACCTTGCAAATCCTTATGTATCTCTGTATATTGTGTTGAATCTGTTTCTCTAGAGAACACTGATTGATACACTGTACAAGCCATTTATGTTGCATTTTAAACTCAATTGCTAAATGTCTCCACTGCTCTATGCCTTCCTTAGCTTCCCTGCTCCTCGCTTTGCAGGTGAGCACAGTGCTGATGGAGTTTATGCTCTGAAGAGGTAACAGACACACAGAGTGTTTCTTTCCTCCCTATCATCTGGAGATCTAGAATTCTGGTAAAACACAGAGATTAAAATTGTGATTGGTTGCTTAGTGTGGTGGTGCACTCCTGTAATCTCAGCACTTGAGGGGCTGAGGCGGGAGGATGGTTATGAGTTCAAGGCCAGCCTAAGCTACATAGTGAGTTCAAGGCCAGTCTAAACTAAATAGTAATACCTTGTTTCAAAATAAATAAATAAATAAATTCAAATTATTTGGAACATAGCTCATTAAACATCTCAAATAACTATTTTTTTAAATAACAAACATATCATAAAGTCAAATGACATGAAAATGGGTCAGAAGCAATTTAATTTAATTAAAAGTTTTAAAAATGTATTTGCTACAGGGTCTCACTATACAGCTCAGTCTCATAGTGATCTTCCTGTCCCAGCCTCCCCAGCACTGGGATTACAGATGTACACTACCACACCTGGTCTCTGTGGCCGACTTAGGGCCAGGGATTGAACCCCAGCCACTATGCTTCCTATCAGCTTGGTCTCTTATATCTCCTGTGTTATCTTCTGTGCTCTGTCCCAGCTGAGCACATTTACCTGCTGGCTGTCCTGAATTCACACCTCCAAGCAGGGCTGGTGGCTCATTCCTTTCTGTCACCAAAGAGTCACAAGTGAGACAACACCATTATTGGGTTAATTCAGGGCAGGGTCTGTTCTTACCCTTCTGTGCCAGAAGGAGGACGCTCATAATTAAAGAGTCTCAACTATGTGTCATACTCCGTCTAGGAAATCCAAATACACAATCAGCTTCAGCCTCTTAGTCTCCATCTGAGGGCCACTGCTATTATTTCGTGGATTGGGTGACTGAGATCTAGATCACGTAATGTGGAAATCGATGCTTTTTATGTCATCGCACATAACTGTCCTGATGTCTGTTCTATGTCCTGGTGTATCGTTGGAGAATCTCATTTAATTAGAATTATACGGAGGTAGATTTTCTCATTAATACATAGCTCACCTCTATATATGCTAGTGGTTAGAAATTTGTCTGTCCCTGGAGTATGTAAATGGTATTTTGTTTGAGTTTTATTCTGAGTTTAATGCAGTGTTCATTGTGCATTAGTAAAGAAACTTCGCTTTGCTACACTTATGTTTTTTATGGGATAATGTAGCTCAGGGGACTAACACTTGCCACAGCTGTCCCCACTACATTCTTGGCTTTTTTTTCCCCCTCGGTAGGCACACACATCATGCTAACAGTAAGATCACAAATCTCAGTTCTCTTTAAGTATCTATCTACCTTTTACTTGCAGCAGTCTCTAACTTTTTTTTTTTTTTTTTGAGAAAAGATCTCACTATGAAATTCGGGCTGGCCTTTTGTAGCCCAGGCTGGTTTTGAACACTCAGAGATCCTCCTGGCTCAACCTCCCTAGTGCTGAGATCATAAGCATGTGCCACAGTGCCTGGTTCTGGGGCTGCACGGTGGCGGCTTGCATTCAGGGCTGAGATGACATGCCTGGCATCTGTATCTGATACCACACAGTGTGTGGGGCTGGGGACTGAACTCAGGTCCTTGTGCCTGCCAGGCAGTGCTCATGCCTCTGAGCTACTTCTCTGGCCCCAGTCTCAAACTTTTGTAAGTATTATTAAAGATCCTTTTGTACATCATGGGCCTTTCAGTGTCCCCATCTCTCTTGAGACGAGGCAAATTCTATAGCTCTTGGGACAGAAAGGCCAGCAGGGGGACTTAGAGCCAAGTTCACCAAGATGTAATCTGTATCACGTCCACAGAAGTTGTGCTCCAGGCAGGTGTGGTGCTGGGTGCTCTTGGTCCCTGTTTCAGGGATGTGCCTCCTTGGTGGTCTCTCATTTTGGAGGACAGGTGTGAAATGGGATGAACACCAAGAAGTTACAGTGCTTTCCTGGACAGTTCTGTGGGAATCCAGTCCCCCATAGAAGCTTATAGTCAAGGTAGCAAGGATGAGCTGCTTTCCAACCCCAACCTTTAAATTTACCTTGTAAATGTTAAATCAAAATAGCTGGAGTTTCAATTGAGAAAGGGAGAGGACTTGCAATTGATTACTGTTCAAACCAGGGCTGTTCCATAGATTCAAGATTCAATCCAAATATGTCACTTTGAATAGTTTAGCAACTTCAATCAAAAAAGTAAAGGGAAGCTGGATGTGGCAGTGCACACCAATAGTCTCAAGTACATGGGAGGATGAGGCAGAGATGGTAGGTTTGAGGCCAGCTGGAACAACTTAAGTAACCCTCCCCAGCCTCCAAAAATAGTGAAGAAAAGGCCTGGGGATGCAACTGTCCATAAGGACTCTATGTTCTTTGGATTCAATCCCCAGTATTGGGGACAGGTAAAAAGACATGTAAACTTACTTTTTTCTCTATGATCCTTATACTATTTGCTTATGAAATTAATTTTGATAACATTTTCTTTGAATCACTAAATCTGAAATACTATTTTAATATGGAATAAGTATAAAATTTTTACTGGGCTTTTTAATATTTTCTATACTGTCTTTGAAATCATACATGTATTTTACCTTAAATCTGATCTCAATTTAAATACTATTTTTTCACTGGAAATAGTTGATCTGTACTAGATCTCATAAAAATTAGCGTTAAAAGTTGATTATCATATGCAATTTATCTGAATACACTTCAAAATTTTCTAATTGAAGAATTACTAGTTTTTAATTTGAAATCTACCTTCTAATTATTAAGCCAAAAAAGTTGGAGTTTCAGTTAAGACATTTAGCTCTCTGGTAACACTGGATCCTTTTCAGGAGTTTAACAGCCCAACGTAACCAGTGGTTACCAAAACATACAAAGGCATCTAGATGCTAGAGTCATTTTTAGGTCACTCCAGGCATGTACACTGTAACACAAGCCTCCAGTACACTCTTTAAAACATAAAACTAGGGACTGGCCAAACAGTTCAGTTAATCAAAGTACCTGCAAGCTGGCACAGGGGCTAGGGGTTTCCATCCCCAGGCCTGCAGTGCTGGCCTTGACCCCAGGGCACACTGAGACAGCAATTGAGACTGGGCATGGTGGCGCAGGCCTGTAATTCCAGCTCTTGGGAGGCTGTAAACAGGCAGATCTCTATGAGTCTGATGTAGCAGTGAAATCCTGAAGACCCTGTAGACCTTTCTTTAAAATAAAAAAAACCCCAAAAAACATAAAAATAAAAAAAATAAAAATGCCACTCCCCCAAAACAGTACATATATTGCTTATTTAACACTTATTTGTTTAATGACTCTTTTGGTTGAACTGAGAGGCGCTGTTTGAGCTTAAGCCTTGTGGCACTGACCTATCTTGTTTTGCATAGTTCTATGCATCAGTGTAATTCTTAAATAGTTTGCTTGCATAGTAGTGTGGTTTTGTTGATAGTAGTGTATGGTCCTGTAGTTTGTTCCCTTGGACATTACAGTGCTTTTGTTTGGTAGGTTCAAGTTGTATTTAAATTGCAGGTTTTAACATGATAATAGTTTGTTAAAATCAACATAGTATCAGTGTTTTGAAATGAAACAACAGAGTACAAGAAAAACATGGTAAATCATCTCATTGAGCTTTCTAATTTTGGAGATAATGAAAAAGAAAGGGGGTCGGGAGATGGCTCAGTGGAATAAACACTTCCCTGGCAAGCGCAAGGGCCTGAGTTCAATCCCCAGTTCCGCAAAAAACAAAAAACAAAAAACAAAAAAAACATTAGAAACTATACAGAATTTTAAAAAACAAGATGATAGGAAGTCAACAATGGTTGCTATACTGCACATTGTTGCTCAGAACTGCTTCCTTGTGAGGAATTGCCCGCGATGTGCAAATAAAAGGAAAGCTCTCGGTGGGAGTTTCCCTCACCACTTCCGTGTTCTGAGTACTGTAGTGTTCTTGCTCTATGTGCAACCCCTCATTTAGTGCACTATTCACTCAGTGACTTAGTCGCAGGAACTGAACTCAGTCCCTAAATGAAGAGTGTCTGTAATGCAGTAATGAACCACCAAAAAGCAGCATGTGAAGTCCCTGCTCTGGCACAGAGCCACCTGGGCTTGAACTCTAGCCTCACCACTGTCTGGCTGCAGCACAAGGAAGTTGCACACTTCCTAGGTCTCAGATTACCTGCCTGCAAAAGGATGATAGTGTTTCCTGTCTCAGGATTGTGGAGAGAACTAAACATGGTAATGATGGCATCCAGGGAGTTGCCAACCACAGTAAGGTATAATTGCTTAAGTACTTAAAACATTTTTTCCTATTTTTAGTATCTCATTTCCTTCATATACTAAAATCTCAGGACTTGAACCAAGGTCTTCAAAATTTAAGACCATTTTTCTTTTCATATTCCAATTACCATCATCGTCAGCTTACTTGCACTGACTGTGAGGGATTATTTTAGGGCTTTTTTTAAAAAAAAATAGCAATGTCACAATATACTAGTTCCCTCCCACCTTGCAGCTTTAAGGAAATGGGAACTGAAACAACTTTTCATCTCTGTGAATCGGTTATAAAAGTCTTGGAGAAAAGCCTGACAAGACTGTCAGCATTAGTGATTCAGTCTTCTGAGTCTTCACTAAGTATTTGCTTCTCTACTTCCCTAAATGTATATTTAAGAAGAAAGCTAGTCTTGATTATAAATTCCTGTTAATCCTGCACATTGCCTTGGGTGGATAGAAAAATCACCACGAGAGCTCATACCCAACATTTAATCTTCAAGTTCCCACATCGTTTATTAAATAATATACATGAAGACCAGCTAGGGCTGAGTTCTGATTATTTCAGGCAATTTTAGTGTTTCTAGATTCTATTCATTGAGCATAATAGTCTCATATTTACAAATTATGGGAAGCTCTTCGGGTCAGTTTTCTGATTTCGTTTCCCTTTCCTTTGGTGACTTGTTAAAAAATATGTGCCTGTCCCAGGTGTCATTACACTCCATCTTGACAATCTGCTGCTTGTCAAGGCTGCACAACAGTCTTTTGTATCCATGTCCATGAGCCCTGGGAACTGCTGAGTGGATCAGGCAACTTGTGAAATATCTGATTGAACTTAGACTCTGTCATACCATCTCCATGAATCAAGCCCCGTAAATCACAGCCTTGCTCTGCCAGTGGTCTCTCAACTTTCAATATATTTTGATTAAAGAGCTCTTGGTCTATGATCATTCATGAGATGATCTCTTGTGAGTACAAGGAGAGAACTAAAAAAAGAATCCAAGGAGGAAGCAAAGAGTAAACAAAGATAAATAAACAACAACCCATATATAGTACTGCTACTATGGATAAAAACAGGCAAATGCCATAAATGCTGCTCCGCTTAATGGCAACATTAATGACCTTATGGGATGTCTATGTCAAGGTTCCTGGTGGAGGTAGTCATAAACATGTTTTCAAAGCTGGTGAAAAATTACTGTACACAAAATATTTCCTTGGGCCGCTTTCTACAGAACAGCTATCATCTGTGATTCAAGGACTAGGACATATACAGTTTGTTTTCCAGTAGGAAAGGAAAAGCAGATCTGAGTTGGTTCTTTCTCTACAGAGTGATGCTAGATAATATTTTAAAAATATTTTTTAATCAAGGAACATATTACATAATATAAAAGATAATGAAACACCCATAATTGCTCTATTCTTAACTTTACATTTCCTCCCAATGTATATATTTATAATGTAGTTATAATTATGATATAGTTTTACTTCTTTTTTAGCATTATAAATTTTCATATATTATCTCTGTATGTGTGTCATAAATCATTTATTTTTTATAATTTTTTTGTATTTTAAGGTGGGGTCCACCGGGTGTCCAGGGTCTTTGTTTACAGCCTCTGAAGAGCTGGGATTACATGTGCCCGCCCCCACACCCAGTCTCAGTCGCTGTCTCAGCATACCCTGGGTGGGGGGGTGGCATGACAGGTCCGGGGATTGAACCCCTGGCCCCTGCTCCCACTTGCAGACACTTTAGTCTGCTGGGCTATTTGGCTACCCCCTTGGTGGGATATTTTGATTGGGTTCATTTTATTTTTCTTTAAAAAAATAACTCTGTGATCAATACTTTTGAGCTTTTATTGTTTAATACATATTTGATTATTTATTTAGTATAGTTTCCTGGAAGTATAATTACTGGAGCAAACAGTATAATATCTTGTGATTTTTGATGCACACAGCTAAATTGTCTTCTAGATGGCCTTTTATACAATTTTGTTCCACCAGAAACATATAGCAGTATTTGCTAAGCTTTTTTTTTTTTTTTTAAATAACAATAAACACACCAGTATGCAGATACGGTAGTGTATGCATCTCTCCTTGCAGCATCCACCTTGGAACGCTGTCTTTGTTTCAGCACAGTTGTTTTGGTGTTTCTCAGCCTCTTAGATCCGAATGATCCTGAGCATGTAGTGGATTACCCTATTGGATTGTCATCTACTCTATGCACCCAACTTGGGTTCTGACTTAACTTCTGGCAGTTTTAAAGGAGTTCCACCCTTGAAGACATACAGAAGTGTGAACCACTGGCTCTGAGACTCTGTGTCAAGTAGCAAAGGTTGTTGGCTACTAAAAGAAGAGTAAGTAGCAAACAGTCTTTTCTATTGGTCTTTCCTTCTCCAGGTATCCCCCCTCAGTGAATGCTGCTTGAGGTCAGCAAAGCATTGCTGAGAGACCAGCAGCATGGACAAAGGGGTGGACAGTGCTGCCCATGGTCTTCCCTTAGCAGTTTCTAAGTAACTGTGGTCCCTTGGCTTAGTTAATGCAGAGAGAAATATTAGATCTATAGATCTTTGATGGAACTTAGCATGGGTATTTATTACAAAATAAATTCAATTAAAAGGAACAATTTTACTGTTCTCTGAATGAAATATAGTGGAATTTTCACTTTTTTTTTTTTGTCTTTTTGAGACAGGGTCTCACTATGCAGTTCAGGCTGTCCTAAACTCACTTTGTAGCTCAAGCTGGTCTTGAACTCACAACAATCCTCCTGCCTCAGCCTCCCGAGTGCTGGGATTACAGGCATGCGCCACCATGCCCGGCGCAATTTTCAATTTTTTATTAGTACATCATTGCAATACCTAATACTTACATTCCTTGTGGGGAATTGCTACGAGCACATAACAAATCTTAATTCTCTTTTATTCATCTGTTTTCCTTTCTTCTCTTACCTCTCTGTCCATCTCTTGCTCTCCTATTTGCTTTTATATATATTTGCAATACATAATGGTGTGCTTCTTGTGTGGAGCTGGTACATGTATGTAGCACATTTTAATTCCTTTTTAAGACCCCCTTTGCTTCCCTCCCTTCTTTGCTTCTCCATCTTTTGATCCCCTTCCCTTTGAGAAAGCTCTCCTTAATTCCTATGATTTATTATATATTTTTCCTTTCATTTATATTTTGGTTTCTCATATATGAGAAACTACACACTATCTAAGCTTGTATGTCTGATTGATTTCATTTAATGCACGGTCTCACCGTGCATCCAATTTCCTACACATGGCTCAAGTTTATCTTTATGGCAGAGCAGTATTCTACTGTGTACCAATATCATATTTTCTTTATCTCTTCATCTGTTGATGGACACGTAGGCTGCTTCCAAGTTTTAGATATTATAAATTGTGGTGCTAGGGCTGGGACTCAGGTCGGATTATCTCAGGCAACCATGGGTATACCTGTATCACTGTAATATGATGTCTTTAACTCTTCTGAAAAGAGAGTTCAAAGGGGAGAACCAGGAATGGAATTTCCAGTTTCAGTGTTTGGAGGAATTTTTGTACTGATTTCCAAAGTGGTTACACTGTTTGCATCCCCACTAACAGTGTAGGAAGATTCCTTTCTTCCCTGTAGTCTCAACAGCATTTATTCCTTGAAGAAAGAGGGGTAGAGGGAGTGAGAGATGGTGGTGGAGAAGGATAGGGACAGGGAGGATATGAATAGACAGAAAGCAAATGTGAAAAAGGTTAATAATTGGGGAAAATTGTATGAAGGGTACATTGCTTTATTTTGTTCACTCTTTTTTTAAAGATTTTTTTTCGTGTATGTGTGCAGGGTCTCACTATGCAGCTTGGACTCCTTGTGATCCTCTTGATTTCTACCTCTCTAGAGCTGGGATTACAGGCAAGTGACAACACACTTGGAGGACGCCATTGCTGACTCAGCACCCAGAGGCAGGCTTGGTGCAACGTGTGATACCAGGGATCGAATCCTGTTTTGTCACTCTTTTTCTAAGTCTGGAAACTTTAAAAATGAAAAGTTGAGAAAAGAAGACAAGTACATGATAATACCTGGAGAAATGATCAAGGAATGAGCAAAAACAGTCAGGTGCTTGAAGATCAGAACATACCCAACTTTCCTGTCGTTAGGAGGGGACGGAGTACCTTTGGGATCCCCCTCAGAGGTGGAGCTTCTGGATCTGAACTGTTTCCTTCAGGACAATACTCTGGTGCTTTCCCAAACCCGTTTTAAAACAGAATTGAGCATCCTAATATTGTCAGGTTAGGAAGAATCTATTTGGATGTTTTTCAAAAACAAAATGCTCCCAGGACTTAAGAATAGTAGAGCTCTGGTGCTGACCATGTAAAAGCATCAACAGAACATGGAAAGACACAGGGAATAGTGGCAGACAAAGGAAGTAAAAACAATCATAGCATTTAGGTACAGACTAGCCAGACATTTAGTAACACTGAAATTTGGTATGACTTACAAGTGTGTAAGACTCACTTGGCCAGTATGTCAATTTAGGATTGTATATGTAATGTCCTTGAAATGCTTCAAAAAAGAAATTCCCTATTTCATGTTCATGTAAATGGTAGAGAAAGAGCCTACAAACTTAAACTTATCATGGTGGGGAGCCGTGGATGATGATCAGAGGATGTGACAGCCACGGTGGTCTGTCGGAATGTGGAACCCCTGAGCTGAGGGTGCATATTCAGCCAGCCCTAGTGCTCATGCAAAGAGATAGTTCTCCAGTACTGACAAGACCAGGACTGAGATGCCATTAGAAACAAAAATGATGTTCTTGAAGTTTGCTGCTTTATCATAAGTGTATTAATAATTATTCTGAGGAAGGTGTTGGAAATAAGGGTGGGTTTTCCTCAGACGGTAGGATAAAAGAAAGGAGGCTATCAAAGTAGCCTTTTTCTTAATATCAAAGTATTAAGAAAATATTTCTAGTGAAGCTAAGGTCATGACTATTTTATTTTAATTATATGATGTTTGTAAATATATTTATATATTTATTTTCTTACATATTTACAGATCACATATAGTACTTGTAAATACATTTGTGGATAGATTCACATTTTACATAATGACAAGATAAATTTAATAAACATTAAAATTTAGTTATTAATTGATCCCTTCATGATCACAGTGTAAAATGAAAAGTGAGCACCTAATACTTTGCTCCTTTTTTCTCTCCAAGTTGTTTATTACAGTGTATTATGGGATTCTGTTGTTGCATTTTCTTATTTATTTTATACCTGGGGCTTCATTGTGGTCTCCTTGTATTAGATGGCTTTCCCATGCTGGGCTCAGTACCTGACACCTAGAGTTTAAGGAAGGAAAGGTTGCATTTGCCTCAGACTCTAGGGGGTTCAGTCCATGCTCATTTGGCTGCCAGGCAGGGACATCGTGATGGAAGAGCATGACAGATCAGTGCCTCTCAGTTCAAGCAGGCAGGAAGGAGGGCAGGGGAGCAGAGAAGAGGTGGAGAGACCAGGTTGGTTCCAAGCCTAACCTCAGATCACCCAGATATGTGCTCAATCAAATCCTTGGTTAGGCCCCAAGCCAGTCCAGCTGACTCCCCATCCCAATTACCACCATCCTTAATCTCAAATCCCCTTGTTGACATTAGTTGGCTTGAGATATCGCTGTTAATTTTCTACTTCATCGAATAAGTGAATTTACATTGTGTACTTAAGGAGCAGTAACAATACAATATAAAAGATCCAGAAGAAAGAATAGAACTTTTATTTATTTAAACTGTATTGTATTTATTCATTTAATGTTTTATTTTTTGTAGTTAGGGCAGGGTGTACAGGGTCTCACTGTATAGATTGGACTCGTAGTGATCCTCCTGTTTACAGCCTCCCAAGAGCTGGGATTACAGGCGCATGCCACCATGCCAGTCTCAATCGCTATCTCAGCACACCCCAAGGGCGGGGCCAGCCTGGCAGGCCCAGGGATCGAACTCCTGGCCCATGTGTCTAAGCAGACGCTTTAATCTGCTGAGCTATTTGACTGGCCAGAATAGAGATTTTAAATTATATAACACTGTTGATATCAGTTATACTTTATATCTCTGCAAGGACTGAGAAAGTGTAGTGTATTATTAGTTTTATAAATTTAATTTTCATTTATATTTTCTGCTCATAGCTGTAGGCAATATGTGAATAATTCTTACTGAATACACATGGATATAAACTTCTACTAGGAGGAAATTTGGGTGTACTTGGTATCCTTTAGTAAATTTTGAAAGAACAAAGCAGGTGAAAGAGGTATCAATGGTTATTCTACATTATTTAACTAAACAAGAGAAATTTGAACAGGAGTCAAGTCAAATTACTGAGAACATTTATTTCTGCCAGTTGGGATTAATGAAGTATAGAATGTCTTTGCTTAAGGTGCACCAAGGGGAGCATCACCTTGCCCCTTAAGTGGCAGTGTTCGTTATCCAGCTGTCACAGTTGGTGGTGGCCACCCTTGGCTCCTTATCTGGAGCATCTGCATGGTAAGTACTGCTCCCCCAGGGACTAGCTTTGCTGCAGAGTTTGAAGGCGCTTCAGTTTTGACTTTTGCCTCCGAGCAGTTCTGAGTTTTTTAGTTTTTAAGAAACTGTCCTCGAGTTGATAGAGAAAATTTTCAATTCGTCCAACCTAGAAAAAGTGAAAAAAACAAAGTTTATTGTTGGCTTCCTGTATTTTGTGTTCTTAGGAAAATGGTGGAATGCTTACAATTAAAAGACACATATGTCCTTATTGGAAGAGAACTGGCAGAGACAGGAGGGACTCAACACAAAAGCCTGCTTTTGTTTCCATTTCAGGCTTCCTTGTTGTTTTGAACACAGCATAAGCGTATGGGAGGACTTCATCATTCAGACCTACATTCTGGGAATGGAAATGGGGCTATCATCACCATGCTGATTTTAGTAGTCAGTGAAAGAAAGCAGAGATTTCAAACGGAAATTGATAGTGAAAAATTAATCCACAGCAAATCTTACTCTACTGCCTTTATAAAAAATAAGAGACAAAATGACAAATCTACCCTCCTAAAAGCCAGCAATTCTAACATGTATGCACTGTGGCCACACTATCCTGGCAAGAACCATTTCTCCTTTAAATCAAAAGTAAAATTAGAAAAAAAAGCTGTATTTCCTTAAAAATGCCATACTATAAGAAATAGGACAAAAGTCTTAAAAAACAATATTTTGAGAAAAGAAAACAGGCTTTCTCTAAAGAAGAAAGCTTACAATTACTTAGTGATAGTTGAATGCATTTATATAATTTGTCTGAAAGAACTAGAGTGTTTCATACATGCTGAATCAGGCTCTTATGAAAATCAGGAGATGTAACAATTCATACTTAACATTGACTTCCACAACCTGCATGTTGTGTTAGCCTAACATCACTTACTACAGAGGATGTTCTCATAGAGTTAGCTCAAAACTAGAGCACTTGCTATTCAAGGTATCATCTACTTAAGATAAAAGCACTTAGAACTTCAATCTTCCCATTTTGTGCTCCACTTTTAAACTGTTTGATTTACCATTCAGAATAATATTCAGAAGATAATTTAGATTGTCAAAAACAGAATAATAAAATAAGCACTCATCCATATATCATACTTAGGTCTTATTTCATACCATGTGATAGGAATTGTCCATTGGGTCCCTTAAGAAAATAAGATAGCTTTTTATATGAAAACAATTATTTCTGAAAGCTTTATTGAAAAACTATGTCAGATGAATTTCTCAGAAAGCTTTTTGCCACTTCTGATGTCTTGTGATTGTGGGAGTCATCAAAACAACCTGACAGAATATTTTTACATTCTATTATGAAGACAATACTTATTCTATGTATTCCATAATTTGTATTATCCAATTTCCACCAAGCTAATAAGTGAAAAGAAAAACAACAGGGTACAGTCAAGATGAATGTAATGAGTAACACTTTACCATTACTGTAACAGTTGAGTTGATACTCGTGGATGTCATTTGCACAGAAAATATATCTTTTATTTTATTATCTTTTTGTCTGTGTTTTAGGAAGGGACTACAGTGTGCTTAGGGTGTCACTACTAGATCAGACTCATAGTGAGCCAGCTGTTTACAGCCTCCCAAGAGCTGGGATTACAAGTGCATGCCACCACGCCCAGTCTCAATTGTCTCAATGCATGGCTGGCACTGCAGCCTCAGGAATCAAATCCCTGGCCTCTGCACCTGCTTGCAGGCACTTTAATCCACTGAGCTATTTGGCTGGCCCTAGAAAATACATAATTTAAATCAAAGCTCTTTACAATTTAAATACTTACCATTGGCCCAGATACAATTTGGAATTATAGTCAACAAAAAATTTTCCTCAGTGAGAGAAAAGGATATAACAATATTCTTTAAGTGGTAGATTTTTTTTTTTTTTGTGACTAATTAAGTCCAACCTGGGGGCAGGGATGGCCAAGCATGGTGCCAGGGGATGCTTTTGCCTCAGCTTGCCTAAGCAGTCGCTTTACTGCTGAGCTATCTCTCTGGCCCTGGGTAATTGTTTTTGATATGAGTGGTATTGACTAACTTGATTGCCTTTCATTAGAAAAAGACAAAGAAGAAACACAAAATGTGACAGTGGACTAATGAATGCTATGGAACTAAACCAGGAAGTCTAGAGTGACACTTTGTGCGTGCCTAGCCTGGCCTGTGGGTTCATCTCCCAGCTTGTTTGTCTGCCTACTGTCTTTTCAGTCCTCTAATGACATGAATTTGATCACTTCAAATGATATAAATCTTATTACATCTTTACTTTATCTAAAAGCATCTCATCCCTGGATTTACTTGTATTGGAGCATCTTTGCAGTACGTGCTGAGTGTGCTTGTTACGGGCAGTGGCACAGATGCATATCACATCTTGGTTCTTTTTGGACTCCCTGTTCCTTCCTCTGTCTCTGGTCTCCTTCCCACAGGATAAAGATCTATCTCCCTGTTTCCTATTACTTATTCTTTATCTTTCTTTCTTATCTATTTATACATTGGGTTTCTCATATAAAATCATATGCTTAAGATTGTGTACTTGATTTATCTCACTTACCGTGATAGAACTAAGTTTTTATTTTCCTACCAATGGCCCAAATTTACCCTTCTTTAATGCACAGTAGTACTCTGCTGTGTATATGGATCACATTTAAAAATTCTACTGACATTATTTTTCAATGGAAATAGTTTAAGTAAATACCTCTGGTCTCTACAAATTTGAGTGAACTAGTTTCGTACGTGTTTTTAAGCTCTAACATCACTTTACTCACTTGAACCTTGTAGTACATCTCTCAGTTATTTAAGTGTCCTTTTTTTGTGGTACCAGGAATCAAACTCAGAACCTTGCACTTGTCAGGCAAGTGCTGTACCACTGAGCTACACCCCCTGTTCTATCTGAGTATTCTTGATCTTCCTAATATGATAACCTCTGTGTCTCTTAAACTCCTAACACATACTCTAGATTTCAGGCTAAACATCAATGCTCCAAGGAAGTCCTTCTTTTTAATCTAGGCAGGTCAGGTCCCTCAGTAGTATATTTCCATAGCAGCTTATTCATCTCTGGATATGATCATTTTTACATAATTGCTTTATTTAGAGATACCACATCTTTTTCAACCATTCCTCATGTGATGGACATCTTGGTTGTTTCCAACATTTTGCTATCACACATTGTGCTGCTATAAACATAGGTACACATATATCTCTACATCGTGGGGTCATAATATTAAGCTGAGCTGTAAATGGCTATGGTCGACAATTTCTTTGAATAACTCACTATTGTTGTAGAATGCTGGATTGTGTTGGATTATTCCTTTAGACAAAGGAAGGGGTGTAGAAAGAAAAAATCATGATGTGTGTGTATAGACAGTGCAGTTGGGATAGATAATGCTGTGTTTCTACATAATTCTATGAGAGGCAAGATCTACACTAATGGTGGTTGGATAGAATATTATGTCGGCTTCTAGTACTATGGTCATCCACTAGGAAAATAATTATTGAATTTTTGATATAATTCAGGTATAAAAAATAAGATAAGTAAGCAGCTACTCTCTTAATTCACTGATAAGAGATATCTGCTAAAATAACATCTGTAAATATAATATCATGTATGCACCTTGTACAATACCAAAACATTATGAAAACAGTTTGCAATGTATTAATTTATCGAATCTGTATTGTTAAGGTGTCTTGAAACTGTCTGATTGACATTTGTAGTTCAATAAAAAAACAATAATTGCTTTATTTTTAACAGAGGGAAAGCATCTCTACTGAAACTCAAAGGAAAATCTGTCAATATTTTAGGGCAGTAGAAAAAATCTTTGAGACATTGGTATAAGAGAATCATGTTATAACTATAAATTTATCTTTAAAATATTTCTTTGGTAGTGTGAGAATTTCAACAATATTACCCCTTGCAATTCATGAAGTAGTATATCTTTTTTGTCTTTTCACTTGAATTTAATACAGTAGGAATACAGTTTACTGTATTATGTAGGAACTACACCCATATTGCTCACTATTTTCAGAAATAGAAGATGGTGGCATCATAGTAATCCTACTCTTTGATAATTGATCAGATTTAGAAAGAAATGTGTGTCCTGTACTCAGTGTGATGTTTGGGACAGAGCACGCAGGAGGGCTTCTCTCTTTTTTTTTTTTTTCTTTTTTTTTACGGAGGTTGAGGGTAAAACTTTATTGAAAGAAAAGCTTCTGTAGGAGAGGGACAGAAGGGGGACCGATCGGGTTGCCCCCAGGAGGGCTTCTCTTGCTAAAAATGACTTTAGCACCCCACCATCCTCTTGGGATTTGTTAGCTTGGGGACTCTCAAAGCAAATTGATGGCAACAAGGAGTCTCTGTGCCTCCAACAGTCAGTCTTGGAAACAGCCCTTGTGAAATAGCCCTAGGCCCTGCTCCTTTTGTTATAACCCTGCTTTGGGATCCCCAGGAAGTCTCTTTCCCTTTCTGAGCTTCGGGGCTTCGCCAACATCTGGTGTTGAGACAGGAGTGGCCTGCACATTTCCAAGGACACATCTGGGCAAACAATTCCATGACATGTACTCACCCCAGCACTAAGTAATCCAGCCCTAGAGATGATCACTCACATTTTCAAATCAGAGGTTTTTCCCTTAGATTACACCATTAGATGAATGGCATGGTATGCAGGGCAGCAAGTCAATTTTAGCTCCTGTACTGACCGAAGTGTAGGAGAGATGCAACATGATTTCAGCATAGCTGGCTTTTTATTTTCTGTTTTTTATTTTTATTTTTTAAAGAAAAGAAAAATGCTGGTTGAAGAGAAAACAGATTCATATAACTAAGAAGAACAGATTGCAAATGATAGAAATTCTATAAAGCCTTTGGGAAAATAAAACACAAAGAAATGTGTAAGTACTTAAGAAAGGAAATGAGTTGGGATTTGGAGCAGAGGCATTTTTAGACTCTCTTTTTTGGTACATAATCTACTTTCTTAAATATATCAGATGGGCCAGTTGGTCATTCCAGGTCTAGTTTTTCCATTTGCAAAATGGGCATCTAATATTTTCTTGTGTAGTTATGTGACAGTGCTGACTTAGTACTACAATGACAGGGACATCAGAGACAAGGGTGTACAGTTTGGGGATGTCTAATGACTGCGGAAACCCAGAGTTCCCAGTAGGAGTTCAGGATTTGAACTATGTTATGGCTATAGGTCACTGTTCACATCAAAGGTAAGGAAATTATCGTCAGTTAATTTCTTAGGTCCCTTTTAGATTTATGCTCAAGCACCACTGCTATGGATTTGCATGAGAACTAATACAGAATTTTATTACTCATCTAACATAGGGTCTTTGCGTAGGTAAGACTGAGGTCATTCTAGTTCAGAATGACTGATACCTTTATGAAAAGGGAAGATTTACAGGTAGATATGTGAACAGGACCACTGATGGTGAAGATAAAGGTTGGAGGAATGCTCCTGCAGGCCAACACATGGCACCTGTGACCAGCAAACCACCACAAACTAGGGGAGCAGTGTGGGACAGACTCTCCTACAGCCTTCAGAAGAAGCTGACTTTATGGACATCTTGGCTTTAGACTCCCAGTTTCCAGAGCTGGGAAATGATAAATGACTGTTAGTTAAGGAGATGAAAAGGAATCAAGATGTGCTGTGCACAAGTACCCACCTCTCACATGGAATGTAATCTTTATATACTACAAACAGGTACTAGTAAAAAGACAAAAAAAAAATTGAAAATTTTAGGAAATGACTTGGTTAAGTTGTAGTGCTTTATTACACTAGTCCTAGCATGTAGATGTAAATGCTTAAGCTATAAAATAAAAGAAAACTCTTTTATTTTATAATTTCTATGTCTTTAAATGTGATGGATATAAAGAAAAAAAATCACTCCTCCCATTGTTTGAGGAACTTTGCTTGGATTGCACTCCCTGCGCAGGCTTAGTGGTTCTCGGGCAGCAATGGCAGTGAGAAATCAAGCTTAAACATTAATGGATAGGTTACACTGATTCTGGGCTTACATTTAGGCCTCCCATTAGATTTCACATAGTGGGGATCAAAGAGAGAGGACTGGATATGTTTATGTGGGTTTTCTTGCACATGTTGATGCCTCAGGAATTGGATGCTCAGAGCACTAAAAGCAAGGCTTTAAAAGATGTTTTTTCAAAGAAACAAAGTTGACAAAATAAGAAGCTCTTTAGGAATAAATATCAGGCTTACACGACTGCAGTGGTGGTTGCAGAATGAGAATGTGTTTTCAGTGATTAGCAGTTTGGACCAAATCCTCTCAGCAAAATAGACATTTTACTTCACCACTGTGGATTTGATAGCATGAGTTTCTTTGCTCTGTTCCCATTTAATTTCCAGACCAAATGCTTTTAAATATTTATTATCCATAGTGACTTGAATTTAAATTCTAATTAGAATTACAATTGTTTTCCAACAAGCTTGAAATTAATTTCTAAAACAAACTTAGTTTCTGAGAAAAAGTTGGTTCTACTATACCATTGCAGTTGCCTTTAACTTTTGGCTAGTGTTCAACCAGACAGATAAGCCCTTACATTTTTCTTTTTTAAGTTAGTGGATTTGGTATATTATTTAGAATTTTAGTTATAAGAGTACAACATAAAATTCTGAGTACCCGCTGCTGAAATGTTATAATACATGCAAAAAAGTGCAAAAATCTCCACGCCAGACAGTACTATCAACTCTTGATTAAAAATGCTCATGACAACACTTTTCAATATGTTTAGTATATAGCTAAAAACTTATTATAATATTTTGCTATTACTTTATTCAGGGAATTATATGTTCTAGTATGAATGTATATGTCTTAAAATTTATATGTTAGAAATCTACAAGTGATAATATTAGAAGGTGAGGCTTTTGAGAGACGATTAGCTCAAGATTCATATTACAATACTTTTTTTTAAAAAAGGCTGAGCCTGCCATGGTGGTGCATGTCTACAATCGAAGCATTCTCTAAGGCTGAAGCAGGAAGAGTGCAATTTTAAGCCAGCCTGGAAGATTTAATAATTTAAGGAGAGTGTCTCAAAAACAACCAACCAACCAAGCAAACAAACAATGTACATCAGTGCAAAAGGCTCTGGGTTTACTCACTAAGCAGCAGATAAGCACAGTCTCAAGGGAACTTATTGGTCCCTTTATGTGATTAGAAAGTACAGTTTGTGCACTGGCCTTTGCTGGACATGGAATTTGCCAGAGCCTTCATTTCATACTTCTCAGCCTCCAGAAGTGTAATCAATGAACTGTTGATATTGAAAAGCTACTCAGTCTATGGTATTTTATTATAACAGACTGAACAAAGTAAAACACCATGCGTCACAGTATTTTAAAAATACTGTTTTTGGGCTGGGGAGATAGCTCAGTGGTCTAAGTGCCTGCCTGGCAAGTGTAAGGATCCAGGTTTGATTCCTGGTACCTCATGCTGTGCTGCACTGGAAGCCTGAACACAATGTGCCAGCCACTGAAATGAGGTATGGTGACACATGCTTGTATCCCAGTGCTGGGGAAACTGAGACAAGAGGATCACTATGAGCCGGAGGTGTGTAGAGACACCCTGCACTAAATAAATAAGTAAAGAAATAAAATAGAAATCCCATTTTCAACATTAAATGGTGACATTTATATGAATGTTGAACATATATGTATCATTCATTTTTTACCTGGAGATTGTTACATGTAGATCCACATGCATTGTACAGAAGTAAAACAGGAAGAATTGATGTAATCTTAACTTAGTTTCTCTCACTGGTAGCATTTTGTAAACTATACCATACAACAGCAGTACATTGACATCAATCCATATAGTCAAGAAACAGAAGAGTTCTACCAGCCCAGAGAGCTCTGCCTTTCCTTTACGACCATTCCAGTTTCCTCCTTGCCCTACCCCTTTCTCAATCCCTAGCAACTGGTCAGTTCTCAAGTTCTCTAACTTTGTTACTGAAATAAAGTCATTGAAATCGAACCAAACAGTATATCACTCTACTTCTCTGGAAATTTATTCGCTATTGTATCAGCAATTTTTCTTTTTACTGCTGAATACTCTTACATGTATGAATGCACCATGGATGATTTAGTTATTCTCTCTTTGAACAGCAATATCTAGATTATTTCAAGATTAGTGATACTGGGAATTAAGTTGCTACAAACTTGCACATTGGTTTTTGTGTGAACTTTCATCAATTTTGCTAGGACAATATCCAGGAGGACAACTGCTGTGTTATAGAACAACTACATATTTATTTTTTATTTTTTTATGCAAAATAAAAAATATATTATGTTCATAACTTTCATACAATTGATGACATTGAGAGCAGTAAAGATTGTCATGTATGTCACATATACACATATCAAAAAGTCTCATTGAATTAAAAAACAAGAACAGTGGTCTGAAACCTACTCATAGGATTTCAGGATTTAGCAGATGAAATTTCAGACCTTAGTAATGTTGACAACCAAAGAATGATAAACACAAGAGCACATAATTTTACATTAAGAACAGTAAAAGTGGGGCCAGGGAGATATCTCAGTAAGATAAGAGCTTCTCTGGCAAGCACAAGGGCCTGAGTTCAATCCCTGGTTCTGACAAAAAAGAAAAGAACAGTAGAAGCTACATAACCAAAATCTAAGCCTAAACATTAATACAAAAAAAGAAAAAAAATCAAGCAGATCATAGGCCAAATGAACGTCTATCATTTAAATACCTATTTTAAAGAGCTGTCTAGAACATAACACAAAAGTGATGTTTACCAATAAGATTTCTTAGTTTTCTTATATATTTCTCTAGAATTAGAAGAGAATTTATCATTTAACAATGCAAATGTGATTTAAGTGACTTTTTCTTTAAAATAATTACAGAATTTAAGAACAATGTACACATGTTTATTTTATAGACATATTCTAAAACTAAGGGCTATAGTACAGAATACCTTTTCTTATTTTAGTACATGATTTCTCAAATTTCCCCACATTCAAATTGATAAGGACTTTGGCAGCATTTACATTGAATTCTAATCTTGTAGAAAATTTATTTCTAAGTCAATAAGCCATAGAGCCAGGACAAAGTATTATTTATGATTCATGAAAACCATTGTGTCCTGAGACACAAATCATATAACTATGAAATTACCAGCTGGACAAAACTATGAAGATAAACTAAACAGTTAATTGATAGACTAAGTCTTTTACAGAATATGTTTGGATTTTGTTTCCTAATCCACTCTGCCAGTCTATTTCTTTTGATTGGTGAATTGAGTCCATTTACATTGGTGGTTTTAATTGAGATGTACTGACTTATGTTTGACATGTTATTTACCTGCCGCTGTATACCTCTTATTGCTTGACCTGTTCGGTGTTTTTTTTTTTTTTTTTTTTTTTTTTTTTTTTTTTTTTTTTTTTTTTTTTTTTTTTTTTTTTTTTTTTTTTTTTTTTTTTTTTTTTTTTTTTTTTTTTCCATTCTCATTCATGGAGTTGTGGTAATTTTGATCCCTCTCTAGAATATCTTTTAGTAGTCTGTGTAGGGTTGGCTTTGTCATCATGAAATTCTTTAGATATTCTTTGGCATGGAAGTATTTCACTTCTCCATTAAACTTGAAAGAGAATTTTGCAGGGTATATCAGTCTAGGTTGATATTAGTTTTTCTTTTTTGCAAGACTTGTAGTACTTTGCTCCATGCTCTTCTTGACAAGATGATTTGTGAAGAGAAATATGCCATTATTCTGATGATCTGTTTCTTTTTTCTAGTGGCTTTTAGTATACTGTTTCTGTGCTGAATTTCTGGGATGTTGATTATTATATGTTAGGGTGGTTTTTATTGGGTTGATGTTATTTGGAGTTCTATATGGTTAAGTTACCTGAATGTCAGAATGTTTCCCGATATTTGAGAAGTTTTCTGCTATAACTTCTGCTCATATTCTTTTTATATCATTTGTATTGACTCCTTTTCTCTCACTTGTGTCTATTAGTCTCATGTTGTTCATCTTTGCATCATCTTGCAGATGTTTAATTATTTTTTCCTGCATCCTAGTTGTTTTTAAGAGATCTTTTCTTACCTTTTACCAGCTGCAATGGTGTCTTTAAGGTCTGAAGGTCTATTTTCACTTTAATTCAAAAGTTTTTGCCAGTATGTGATTGAGGTTTTAATTTCCTGTACAGAACTTTGAATCTGGTTCATGCATTCTATTTCTTTCCTCTATTGCTCATGCAAAGATTCCATGATTTTTCTATTCTCGCCTATTGTTTATCAGTGTCTTCTTTAGAAGCACTTAGTACTTCTTTCATTATAGTTGCCATTTCTTTTTTTACTTCAGAAATTATTTCTGATCTGATATTCTCTATACCTTTCTGCAGTTGTTTCTTTACTTCAGACACTATTATTTCAGAGATTCCAGGTGTGTGATTTCCAATTTCTTCTATGTTATTGCGTCCTGAATTTGTTCTGGTGGATACTGGGCTGCCCCACTCACATGCTGGGCCAGGGCACTGGCTGGCTATGTATTTATTTTTAAAGAATATCTATATTATTATTTTTCATAATTGTAGTGTCCCCAAGTAACTTCTAATAATCTTATGATGTCTCAATAAATTTAGCATTAAAATATTGATGCAAGATTTTTCTTTCCCTGATGCATGTATTTACTTTGTGGTGGATTCTTATACAACATCTAAAATAGTCATAAGTGTTGTCATTTTATGTTTGACTGAAGTATAAAAACCATTAAATTCTTTAATCTTCTGTCACCCTTCTAAATTTACAATATATTACATTTTAAATATTTCATTTATGTGTATTTAGAATACTACACAATACAATTAATTTTATATCATTTTAAATATGAGACATACAAGGAAAGTTTGTTTAGCCTTTTTGTCACTGGGGTCTTCATTTTTTCTAATTAAAGAACTTTCTTCAGCCTCTTTTTAAGGATAGGTCAGGTGGTGATAAATTCTCTTGGTTTTCCTGCATCTGAGAATGTCTTGATATCCTTGTCATTCTTTTGTTTTTGTTTTTTTGGATTTTTAAGGAAGGGTCTACAGGGTGTTCAGGGTCTCACTACTAGATTGGACTCATAGTAATCCACCTGTTTATAGCCTCCCAATAGCTGGGATTACAGGGGCACGCCACCATGCCCTGTCTTAATTGCTGTCTCAGCACTCCTTTTCACTCTTAAAAAATATTTTTATTGAAAAAAGTATTTTCATTGGATATAGCAATCTGAGATAAAAGTTCTTTTCTGTCAGTATTTGAAAAATATTGTTCCATTTGCTTTTGGGCTCCATATATCCTGGGGGTGAGAAACACTGTCATTTGATTTGTTTTTTCCTTATAGGTAAGGTATCACTTCTTTCCCATTACTTTCAGTTTTTGTTTTGTTTTTAGTTCTCAAAAGTTGGAATAAAATGCCAACAGATGCAAATTTCTTTTTTATTTCAATATTATATGCTTTCAGTACATGAAATTTACATTCATCTTGGGGAGTAGGGGCATTTACATTCACTTCTTTATTTTTTTAATCTCCTTCCTCTATTTAAGGTTCATTCAACTTCTTGAATCTATTGTTTTTGTCAAATTTTGGAAGTTATCTTTATTTGTTTAGTACTTTTACAGTCCCACTTGCTTTTGCTGTCTTTTTCAAACTCTAGTGACCCAGATGTTGGATTGGTTGTTTTTTCCCCCAAGATTTCTTTTCTCTTTTTGTTCAGTCTGGTTAATTTCTATTATCCTATCTCCATTCCACTGATTCTGTCCTCTGTCCTCTCTATTTTGCCAATGTTTTCATCCCCTGATCTTTGTTTCAGTCATTTTACTTTTCAGTCTTAACATTTTATTTCTCTATACATTAACTTTTCTTTTGATGAGGTTTGCTCACTGTTTTATATATATTTATAATTGCTCATTAAAACATTTTTATGATGTCTATTTTAAAACATTTGCCAGATAATTCTAACATCTCTGACAGCCCTGTGGAGAACCATCTCTTGATTTCTTCCTTTGGTTTGAGATCATCCTCAGCCTTTTCTTTGGCGGAACCAGGGACTGAACTCAGGCCCTTACATTTGCCAGGAAAGTGCTTATTCTACTGACCCATCCCCCTTCCCCTCTTCCTTGTTCTTGCTGTGATAAATTTGTGGACATTTTTGTTATTTTGATATAAGATTTGAGATCTTACTTAAACTTTCTGCTTTAACTATATTTTTTGGACACCTAATATGCAGGGAAAGGGAGGAACACCAAATTGTTTCTTCCATATGGGAACAGTGGCTCAATTTCCCACTCCTTGACTCCCTGTGACTGGAGTCCCAGCCTCTCACCTGGTTTCCACAGGAGGAATATCTCCTTCCACCCCCCATGTGGCCTTCTCAGGCAGCACATTACTGTTGCTGGTTGGTGAAAATCTGAATTCTCTACTTGGTCTCCCACGGTACCATACTGGGAAAGTGAGGATAGGAGAGGGGAGAATTATCTCTTCGAAGGAAATATTTGTAGACACCATCCTGCTAGGATGGGAAGGCTGGGAAACTATGATATAGACTAGTGTGTGAGAAGTGGGGGAAGATGTGGAGATGATTATTGTCTGAGTTTTCTGTGTTTTGAGGCTGCCTCTTTCTTTTTTGTTTTGATGTGTGTGTGTGTGTGTGTGTGTGTGTGTGTGTGTGTACATGCATGAGAAAGAGAAAGAGAGCTTGCTTCTGGGGCTTTTTGTGGTATGCATTAGTTAGTGTTTCTGGATTATTGGCATATTCAGCCCCATGTGTAGGATACACAAAGCAAAAAGAATTCCAGTGAACATATCATCATGCCTTTCTCTGAGTCTTCGTGTCTCTATCTGGCCTTTCTTTTTCTTTCCTTCTTTTACATAGTCTTATGCTTGTTTAACACTCAACATCCTGGATTTTAGTTATATATAGTAGGATGAATGAAACAATCATATTTACCTCATATTCTTAGAAGTCCTCTAGGATGAGATCTTTAAAATGATTTTTGACCCCTGCAAGAAGCTATGCTTTCATTTTTTGTTTGAGTTTTCTCAGTTGGTCATAAACATTAACATGCTAAAGCAAATCATCCATTACAAAGTCAAAGGAATTTTCTCTATAGTATTAATAGGTCTTGGGAAGTAAACATGCCTGGAATTCTTTCTAATTCAACATGAGATCATCCTAGCTTCCCACTGTCTCCAGGTTACCAGCTATCTCTTGTTTCTCTAGAGTCTTTTCTCCAAAAGAAATCACTTTGATGATGCTAAGAGATACGTGTGGTGGGTATTTGTGCTTATCAATGTGTGTTTTAGATTATGTTCTAGCTCTCATCTCCACAAACACTCATTTGCTAAAGACACAGGCAGAATGACAAATGACCCATACCTTCCTTCAGAGTGGCATGTAAAGGTATTTTTATTTTGGCCTTTCTTATGAAGGAAGGTATGATGAATACACTATAAGTGAGTGAATGAGCTACAAATCAATAGCTATGAACTCTGTGTTAACCCCATTTTCAATACAGAATGGAAGATGTCCTATGGTTCCTGTAACTACTAAGTGGTATAAGTGGTATAGCTGCTTGGTTATTTTCAAGAATTATAAAGAATTGTAGGGGTTGGGGAGATAGCTCAGTAGGATAAGCACTTGCCTAGCAAGCACAAGGGCCTGCGTTCAATCCCTGGTTTCAAAAAAAAAAGAATTGTAAAATGTACTGTGTACAATATATAAGCAACAAATATACTAGGCTGAAGCAAAGAAGACACCATTGGTAATTTAAAGGAAGCAACTTGTAGAATGAATTGCAAACTTACTTTTCAAAATAAAATTAAGGGGATTTTTCTTTTTTTGTATCAGAAATCAAATGTACAACCTCTGCCAGGCAGACACTGTGCCACTGAGCTCTATCCCTATTCCTCAAAGTATAGTTAAGGTTCATGCTCCTTCTTCATGGGCGTCAATCAGTATTCTACTAAATTGTTAATTGATGATGTATTTTGAAAACTTTTTGCAAAAGTAGAAACACTGATAGTTTGGGAATAATATGACATTTCCAGTTTCTGTTTAGTCACTCTTCTGTATTACCTTTAAGTGGATCAGGTAAGAAGAGAGCTTAGAAGGAGGGTGAGATAAAAACAATATGCCAGTCCAGTATCACCCATGGGCCCTCTGGATTGTAATGGCAAAGAGGTGCTACAACAATAGCAACTTATAAAATGGTGTTTCTGTTAAAAGCTTTGTGCATCTCAGAATGTGAATGCAGGTAATTCACCAGAGCAAACATCAGAGCAAGTTAGCATGCTTCAGGAATGAGCAGGTTTCTAGGTCATCTTAAAATTTTGAAGCTGCAAAAGAAGGAAAGCTGGTGAACCACCCATGCAAACCTAAATGTGATTTGCCAAGCACTACATCATTCAGGGAAGTGTCACGTGCACTGAAGTTCAGGTTTTACCAATCACCTGCTGTGATGTAGTGAAAGTGTCCTGGGAGGCAGTGAGCTGCACCCTAGCAGGCTGGGGGATATCTCTGTTCCACTCACTGCAGAGAGGAAGGCTCTAAGGTATCTTGTTAGCTGATTTGAAGAATATGAGCTTGGGCTGGCCACTGTTCTTTGTGCCACTGACTTTTAGGAGATGCTTATGTTTTAGCATAAGTATTCCAACTAATGAATAGGAAGACAGCCTTTGACTCAAACAGACTTGAAAGCAAACCCTTGCAACAGCAAACTTAGGTTTGCTTCCTTGTTAATTCCACAAAGCTCTTCTTCCTCATTCAAAGGAGAACTAATGATATCTGTCATGGGGTTACTGTCATCACTAAATATGATAACGTGTTGAACTGTGTGGGACAATCTGAGATCAATAGTAATTAATCATAATACTTGCCGTACTAATTATTAACGTATTTATTAGAAATATATTTTTCTATAGCATGTTCAACCTGTGATAGTTATTCAGAAGCAAGCTTCAGACAGGATAAAATAGTTTGATAATGTGTTGGGTAACATTTTGTTAGGTTCTTGTAGGTGGTAACCAGTTAACATCTACACCTTGATAAGGAGCTATTTAAAAAGGGCTAAAGTGCTGGATACCATGCTCTCTAGGTGAAAGTCGTGCCAGGATTTCAGTTGAGCATAGAAAGTTGTCGGCTGCAGAAGTTTGTTACCAAATAATCAGTTTTAAAAGTTAGTATTTTCATCAGTAAGAGGATAAAAGTGGTGTTCCATGTTTGGGAAGGAAGGGCAAGCACCGGTGAGAAATGGGTGATTCATTCCTTTAAATCTATTGAGTACAGGGTCTACAGGGTCTCACTACACAGATGGGACTTGTAGTGATCCTCCTGTTTTCAGCCTCACAAGTGTGGGGATTACAGGTGCGTGCCACCACATCCAGTTTCATTTGCCCCTCAGTACACCCCAAAGGTGGGGCAGCATGGCATGCTGGGGATTGAACCCTGATCCCTATGAGAAATGGATGATTATGTTCAACAGAGTCTGAACACGTCCAACAAATTCTATGGTTTGCATCTTGACTGTACCCATAGAGTCATGTATAGAAAGTTTGGTCTGCAGCCTGGCTTGTTTTGTGGCAGAACTTTTGGTAGGTGGGGCTTAGTGGGTGAAAGCTAGTTCACTGGGGTCAAGCCCTTGATGGGGAGTTTGGAATTCCAGTCTCCTCCTGTTTCTTTCTTTGTTTCCTGGTGGCCATGAAGTCCACAAGTCTCCTTTGCTGCTTGCTCCTGCCATGCCATGCTATGCTGCCATAGGCCCAAAGCAATGGGACAAATGGTCATGGAGAAAAGACTATGAGCCAAAATAAATTTTTCTCCCTAATAATCTGCTTATCTTCCAGGTATTTTATTATAGTGATGGCCAGCTGACTGTTGCAATTAATGCCATATATTTCTGTTTTAGCTAAAGGAGCAAAATGTCAGTTTAAATGAAAACTGAAATTCACCACTGAGGTTTGAAACATTGCACTGTGTGGGGAGATGGCTAGAGCCAAGCCTTTTGGCTTTCTCCTTAGGGTAGACTTGCCTTTGTTGTGTGCAGTGTTAAGGATGGAGCTCTCCCCTTTAGGTCTGTTTGCCTCAGAGGTCAGCTTCTGACCACAACCATAAGGTTCAGCCAGGGCTTTGGAACAGATTCTTATAAACAGAGGGGTGACCTAGCTACCTCTGGCACAAGCTCATTGTGTCCTGAGAACTGCAATGATTTATCTTAGGTGTCTTGCCTCTTTTAGTTCTTTTGGACTCATCTCCCTCCCTGCTTGTCCTTGCAGTGCTGCCCCCCACCCCCCAACCTGGTAATCAATAGGCATTGAGGTATGGACAGAGCTGCTTAGCAGCGCTTGGAGCAAGGACTGTGAAGGAATTTGGGGATATGCTAATGAGGAAACCCATAACCAGGAGCTAGAAGATTCACAATCAAATTGCAATAAATCTATGGAGACTCCTTAAAAAAGAAGACATGCAGGAAAATTCTGATTGCCAGCAAAACTGCTTTGCAAATGAGTGGTGCAGCTGCTGAATCTTAGAAAAGACTACAAGACTCTAGGAAGTACTAACCTTAACACATATTAGTCAGCCCAAGTGACAAGCCAATGAACGAGGCTGCTGTATATGCAATCTCTCTCAGAAGAGTTTCTGGAGGGATTCACGTTTGAATGCTGATTTGGAAAGTAAATAAAATTCTACACTTTTCTCTTCCTTCTCCAACCAATTCCCCTTGCCCTACCTCCCAAGCTTGCATTTTTTCCATTTGCTTGCCTTGTCAACAGTCTTGAACAGAGTGGCCAAGTGACATATAATGCTATCTTACTTTCGTTTTTAAAAGACCAAATTAGTATATCAGTGATGATCATTTCTGTATAATGACAATGAACATGAGTAATGGATTCAAGTTTGGGATAAAAAGGAACATAAAATCACATTTTAAATACATTCATCTGGATTACTTAAAGGTCACCTACACTCTATTAGTTGGATTCATTGACGTTTTCCATATATTTTATAATGTCAGGTAAAGTTGTAAAATATTTATTCTCACGAAAACTCACAGGTCCAAGGTTATATGCTAGAGCATTTCTCTCATGACTTTAATACTAATACACTTTATTTTCTTCATTTAGTCTCAAATGAGTGATCCAGGGGTAAAGAAGAACAGGTAACTTTCTTTTCTGAGCTGCAGATAAAGTTTTGCTTAACTGTTTGATTATTGGTAAAAGAAGTAGCACCATTCCTGCTTAAGAGCTGGGCAAGTTTTTCAAGTCTCTATTTTCTACTTGTCCTCAGGCCTTATTCCTACAGGTGCAGTGAACTTGAGGATTCACTGATAAGTCAGATGAAAATCAGGCTCTAAGTGTGAAATTGGTATGAATGCATTGTGCTTCTTAGAAGGCCATGGCTTGTGCAAGGTCCCCTAAGGGAGAACTACATGAAAAGCCAAGGGTTTGTGTAGTTAGGTTTTGTGTAGTTAGGTTTTGTATTGCTTTCTGTTTATAGATGCAAAACAATTTTGGCTGGAGGTCACTTTAATTATCCACTTGGCTTCATACATGAATTCTTGGGTGTCACACAACAGTGCTTGTCACCCAGGCTCTTCAGATGGCATTAATTTTGAATTTCTATCGAGAAAGAGTTTAAGCTCCAAAGTCAGAGCAAGTCCTAGCCCAATCATTTACTGGACCCCTGACTTGCACGAGACTATGCACCTTCTCTGGTTAATTATTTCTTTGCCTGGTGAGGATAAGGGAATGTATATATGCAGAACGAATTGGAGAATGTTGTCAGCTAATGACTTGCCTTTTCGTTTGATGGTCTGCCTTTAATAAGACCCACTCACTTAGAGCTAGGCAAGAGCTGTAGTTCAGTGTCCTTACTTAACAGATTTTAGTCACAGAGAAAGGATGTGGCTTCTGACCTCATTTGTGACAGACCCAATTTGTCTTGCAATTGAGAGACTGTTTTGGTTTGTTTGTTTTGCAACACTATCTCATATCCAAGCAGTAGAAGGAATCTGACCACTCTCACATATGCTATCACCACTTGCATTTCAAGTTCAAGTCATCGTCATTAGTCTCCCACATCACGGCAATAATTTACCAACTACAGTAGTTTCCCTGCATCTACACCTGTCCCTTTCAGTTTATTGTCAACCTAGTACCTTAGAATGTTTTTGTTTTTGTAAAGCACTGTTTCTTGCATCTCATTTCTTACTGCTCTTGTGTATCATATTCTAAAACACCTTTTCTCTTGCTGTTCTTTGCACATGCTGAGCTCAGCGTTTTGAATTTGCCATTTCCTCAACTTGGAATGATTTCCACCAGATAGTTACATGATTTTCTCCATCATCTGACACTTTCCGTTTTTCTGTAACAGTTCCTTCTTCCATGGCATTTAATATCATATAACATTTTCTGTATTTATGTAGTTTATTGCTTACTCCAGCAGCAGGCAAGTACTGCAAGACACTGCTCTTTCATTGCCTTACCTCCAATGTCTAGGATAGTGTATAGCACAGAAGAGGTGTCCAGAAGAGTTTTGATGAATACATAAGTGAACAGTGACTCAATAGCACCTGTGGGCTATTCAAAAGGCTATGCTTCCTCAGGTGTTTTTGTTATAAGGTAAAGTGAATCAAAGTATGATGTCCTTAACTGAGTTGCTATAGTGTAGAACTTTCCAACACACAAAAATTGTATTTTCTTGACACAAATTGCCTGTATCTATATCGATATAGCTAGACCAATATGCATATATCTTTCTTGAGTTAATTACTAGAAAGAATTTATTGGAACAAAGCCAGACCAGAACAATCAGTCCTTTTTAAAAACTCTATAATATACTTAAAGTCTTGCAAATAAAGAAAAAAAAACCCTACAAATGGTTTACTCTCTCTCTTTCTGGTTTCTTAGAGAAATGTTATAGAAGACAGGTGGTCAGCACTCATGAATCAGATTTCATCTTGAAGGGCTTTTTATAGACCTATAACAAAGTGAAGCCCAGAAAATTGTGTTAGGTAATGGGGATTCTGACAGAACCTTTAACTAGGTGGAACTAGGAGCGTCTGCTATAATTCTGGTGCTTCAGATGAAAATTTCAAGTGTTTTCATTAGGTACAACAGCTGTTTCTATTACAGATAACAGATCTCAGAGGTGGTGATGCTGATATCAACTTCTGGTGAGCTCAGTACACAGTGTGGCTTATGCAATTAGGTTTTTTTAATTATTTTTTTTCTGCACATGCAAATTAACTCTGTAGCAGTAAAAGGAAATTACTTACTTGCTACCGGAATTGTCTGAAAGTGATATGATCATCCTTTGTAGAGTCACATTAGCCAGATTAAAAGCCCTTGGGAAAAATTTGGCACCCTGTTCCTTCCCATTCACATCTTCCTAAAGACCTCTCAGTAGCTTCCATTTAGAAAGCTATGATCATTATCAGGGCTTTTAATTTGGAAATATTGGCTGCTTACTAGTGCATCTTTCTAGACACCCAGTGGTTAGGTGTAGTGACTCTGCTGTGTCACAGTCTTGGGGGTCTGGGAGGCCTTGAACTTTCACCACCCTTTGACTCGTGCTTGCCTGAAGATATTGTTTTTCAGCCTAGGATGGAGTCACAGGTCTGCTACATTTGTCCCTATGGTAGTCACCATCATTTTGTTTTCTCACTGGATGCATACCTTACATTTTTATTCACAGTAGAATCTATGCGCTCAGCTCTTTGAATCAAGACTGACTTCTTTGGCCCACAAGTTGTAGTGGAAGTTCTACACCATTCTGAGATTAGACATTCGCAGATCTGATAGTTTCTACTTCCTTTATCTTGAAAACTTTCTTCTTGGAACCCAACTGGGCCACTGTTTGAAGCTTAATTCACATGGATAGAGTACACATAGGCACTGTAGCCAATGGCTTCACCGAACCAGTGTCCATGAAGTCATCTTGAAGTCCATCTAGTTTAATGTTTGATGAATCCAAGCTTATGTACAGAAGCCACTGACGGAACTGTGTTAAAGACACTGCGACCATGACCTCTGAAGATCTGCAAGACATTACTGACATGTTTTAAATCACTACATTTAGAACGGCTTGTTATATCACATTAGGTAACTAAAGTAAAGACAATATGTAAAGCTACAAGCTATGTGCACCTACGAACGTGGGCATCAAAAACACTAACTTAGAATGAGGTGTGTTAAGTAGTTGTCTACAGGATATACATAGATGTTAATTTCTCCGACTTTTATGGCTGGGTCCTTAGAATACACCTCATTCTAAGTTAGTGTTTTTGATGCCCACTAAGCTTGTGGCTTAGCATACCGTCTTTAATTTAGTTATCTAATGCGATATAGCAAGCCGTTCTAAATGTAGTGATGTAATAAAGAATATCACCATTTGGATTCATAAATACAAGTATTTAATGTACAAATGCAAATATTTCTGGGAAGTTTAATGCTCTAAGTCAGAGTACAATGAACTTTCTCTGTCTAAAGCCATAAATAAACATGTTAGAGTTTGTGATCCATTTCAGTGGTTGTGGTACCTATCCAATTAGGTCACATTGACACAGGCAATATGAAAATGAATGGCATGGTTGTATGTAATGAATTTTATGGACAAAAATAGGTTCAGTGCTGGATTTGACCTGTAGGTTGTAATTTGCTGACTTGGTTCTAGCAATTATTCTTATGGTCAGTAGAAAACATTTGATTATATTTCTTGATACTCTTTAGCACTGGATGAAGTTGACTTCTAGCTCCAACCTTATTACCAGTCCTTCTTATCCCCTTTGTAGATTTCTCCTCTTACATTTGAAATGGGCTGTTGAAGGGTTTCTTTTGTCTTTACTATTTATTTATTTATTTTTTGTATTTTAGGTAAGAGTCTATAGCATTTTAAGGGTCTCACTACTAGATCGGACTCAGTGATTCGCCTGTTTAGAGCCTCCCAAGAGCTGGGATTATAGGTGTGTGCTACCCTCTCCCCCCAGTCTCAATTGCTGTCTCAGTGCTCCATGGAGGCAGGGCCCACATGGCAGGCCCTGGGGACTGAACTCCTGGCCCCTGCACCTGCTTGCAGATGCTTTAATCCTCTGAGCTATTTGGCTGGCCCTTTCTTTTGTCTTTAATGTGCTTTCTTAGTGACCAGCAATGTCACCCACTCAAATGGCTTTATGTAACACCAATTGGTTAATGTCTAAAATTTCTATCCCCATTTAATTCCCACCCTTATTTACGTTTTATCCAGAACTTCAGGCTCCTGTCTATTACATTGTATGTTCTTTCAGCAACCTAAGCTCAATTCACTTTTGTGCCAATTATTAACAGGTAGTCTCCAGTCTCCAAATCTACCATTCTACATGTAGTTTATTGATGCTTGTCTGGTGCCCTAAAACCCCCATTTCTGCCTTGCCAATTGTTAGTTTCTGCCCACAGGGAGAGGCAAGGACTTGTTCCCTTTCTTTCTGCTTCCTGTTTGCTATATCTGCTTGGTGTTTCCTGTAAATCTCTCTTCAGCAAACTGTCAGTCATGATTTCTGCAGTAGCATCTGAATCTGTCTTTTTTTTTCCTAAATGTAGCAGAATTACCTCAATTTCTACTCAGCTCCCAATAATTTCATGTAGCAGCAGTGGGTTAGTGTTCCCTCCTTAGAGAGGAGGTCCCAGCCTATTGGGACCTTTCCTTCATAGTGACACTAGTTGCACCTTTTAGTAGAGCTCTAGTGCAGTATAGACAAAAATACAACAAGATGCTTGAGTACTTGGATGAGGAACCATGCAGAGAACAACAGGAGATGGCTTTCTAAAGCCATTTATTAAGGAAAGAAACTGTGCAGATGCAGTTTCTGGTGTGGCAAGGACCCTTCTTTAAATTTGTAAATTTCAGTCATTCTAAACTCTTCTCTATGGGATGGTAGTTGGCTTTCTTTAATTTCTTCCTAAGTAATAACTTGTTGTTCTCCTTTGCTTTTTTATTACATAATTAATAATGTTGTAGTTAGCTAACCATTCCTTTTATAAAATTTTCACGCAAATAGCTGGTGTGGTTTCTGTCTCCTGACCAGACTCCGGAGGAATTTATGTTCTCAGCTGGAAGCTGCATGTGTGTTGGTTTTCTTCCTTAATAAATGGCATTAGGAAGCATCTTTTGTTGTCCCCAGCTTGGTTTCTCAAACCAGCATTTAGGCATCATTTTGTATTTTGTCTGTACTCTCAACTCTCATAGCCCATCAGTAACAAGGTCTATAGCTTTGGTTTCCTAAATATTTCTGGTTTCTGTCCACTTCTTTCCTTTTTAACACCCACCACTCTAGACTAAGCCACCATTGTGTCTCCCCTGGGTGACCATCATCTCTTAATAACTGACCTCCGAATTGCCTGGTAGTCTTTTCAACCTATCTCACCACAGCTATAAAGCATGTCAAACCCATTTTCCAGAGACACACACTCTGAAATATTCTGAACCCACAATTCACCTTATAAATACATCTTTGATTTGAATTCTCTTGTTTCTGCATTCCACTGGAATACTCTCTGTACCCATGTTCTCCCAGGTGTGATAGTGTTTCTTTGTACTCTTGTCACAAACTGTTCCCTGTTTGGAAATCTTACCTTTTACCAAGATAGTTACTGTACATTCTTTCGATGTTGTATGATTATCACATGCTTAGAGATGCCTTTCCTGACCTCCTAGAGTAGGCCATTCTCCTGTTATCTGCTTCCAGAGCTCACTAAATAGTTCCTGTCTTCTATAGCAGCCAATAAACTGATAAGCACGATCTAGATGGTCACATTTGATCCACCTTAATATCTCTAACATCTATGCCCTTCCAGCACAGCAGATACTCAACAAATATCTGATCAATTCTTTTGATTTTTTATGCATACATGTCAGGACACAGGAGCTGATTTCAGAGGACACACTTCCTCAGAGGCACCAGGATCCCTCAGGACTGGCTGTCACTTTTTAAATTTCAGGCTTCTTCTTTTGCATCTCTTGACACCAGTCTCCCTTTGTGCGTTCTTACATCTATGGGAGAAGACTGAGTGGGAGGCGAGACTAAGTTGAGCTGGATTGGGGACCCAGCATCACCAATATTGCCACTTTCAGAGGGCCCTGCAGTGTCACTCAAGACCCCTAAGTACCTGGTGCCAGGTGCATCTCAGTCTGGCTTCATTTAAACCTCAGGCAAAAGGGGGCATTCTGCTGCTGCTAACCCCCAGCACATCCCTTCTCTGCTGAAGTCATCAGTGCACTAGCTTCTCTGTGGCACACTGGAATGTGTTCATTAAATACCAACCAATAGCAAGTGACAACAAAGGAAAAGGGGTGGGGGAAAGGGCTAGAATACTGGTGAAAATCCTTTAAAACTCATCCTCACCAATAATGAAAAAGCATAGGAAAATGACTGCGACCATGGAGAATCACAGAAGCAGGATGACAGCCTGCCTGAAAGGAGGGGACCTGGGGGTGGGGTAGGGGGGAGAGTAAATGATTCAGCTTTGATTTTGGTAACACTCCCAGGGAGAGAGCTGTGCTTACTGAAGAATGAAAACAAACAGAACGCGACCCAGAGCACTTTCGTTTCTTTAATCCTCTAAATAGATTTGATCCAATATGGACATTTTCTTTGAGAATAATACAACTTTTTCCTTCAGTTCAAAGTTTTACCTTTTGGATCGTATTCCACACACGTTCTTTATTGCTTCTTCTTCCTTCAAGGGTGTCCATAGCATCTGCCATTAGTAACTGCAGCTGTGGCACCAAGATAAAAGTTATCAGTGTGGAATTCACACCGAAATAACTTCTCTAAATACACAGATTAAAACCTAATTAAAAAATCATTTGTACGCTGATGGTTTTATTACTCATCTTTCTCACAATGAACACTGCCTCCTCATCTTTGCTTGAGTCATTACGGAGCATTATTGCAGATATAAAATGCTGCAACAATGAAAAGGTTCTTCTTGAAAATTTGTAGAAAACGTATAGGTTTTAATGTAGTAAATGCTGGTGTTTTGTTAAAAAAACAGACTTGGGTTGTAAAGAATGAAGGCGGTAGTTAATTCTCCCAGGAAATGCCATGTAGTACATGAACACATTTTAGTATTTTCTCCTGAGGCTCATGTATCATAATTCTAGCCGTAATGCAAAAGCTCACCAGAGAATGATACTGGCATTATGTTGCTTTATCGTTCTTTTAAGAATCTAGCTCATTTAAAATCTTTTCTTTGTGAAAATTTTGAAATAACTTTTAAATCTTAATGTAATTTTTTTTTTTTAGGTCTCAAAGGTAAGTTTTCAGTCTGCTTCACTGTGTCCAAAACAAGCACCTGGCATATTCTAATAAAAACCAATATGTACACAAAGCACACAGGGCTGCAACGTAGTGAAGTTGAGTTCAACCTCGTGATGCTCAAACTTTAATAAAAAGTCCCTGCTCCTCATTTAGCTCACTGTGGCATCGAGTGGTTTGTACCCTCAGACAATCTTTCCATGCCTTAGCTATTACAGAACGTGAGTAGGAGGGCGGGGGCAGCCACTCAGATACCCTCTGTTGAGCAATCAGTGTTCATCCCGTGCTGTGCGAGGTAGTACCAGGATGTATTTTTCAAGTTAACCCATTTGTGGAGGCTGGAAAGTAAAATCCATTACTTAAGGCAGTAAAATCTTGCAGATATGTGCTATCTAAATATTAGGCTTGCAGATATGCATTCACATATATCTATTTTTTCAAGTGATCACTTGAACTGTGAAAATATCCCATAAAATCCCATTTTCCAGGACCTGGAAAATGTTTCATTTCAATACTGAAAAATTGTCCATTAGAGAAGGATGTCAATTGTATTAGTTTGGTGCTCTTTGTGTATATTTTGAAAAATGAGCATTTCTGGGGGGAAAAAAACCCCAGAAATGTGCGGTCGAGGAGGCTTATGTGCGGCAAACTGCTCTGTAGTTCTCATTTCAGTCCTAAATGTGCTTTTCGAGAAGAAAGGAGGAACATTTTTCTGGCTTCCCTAACTTGACGTTTTCTTTGCCTCTGCTTATCTCAGAGGAGCATTAATCATCTAAAATTGGCCATAATATGCAATTTGAAAGTTCACACTTAACCGTACTCCTGAATGCCTTATGAATGGCAAGATAAACACAGCCCTTTAGTTGGTGTGCCTGTGCACAAAGGTTTAGAAAGTGTCGCTGCCAGTTTGACTTAGCAATTTCCTGATTAATAGACTTCTTTCGAAGTTTTCGTCTTCAGTATGCATGGCTTTATTCTTCAGTTAGGCAGACCATTTCGTACACTTACTCTGATATCAATCAGTATTTATTAAACACAATTTTTAACAGGGTTAGATGAACGTTATGTATGCCGGCAGCTTATTTCTTGGTTACATATTTGAAAGCTCAAACAGGGAGGATTCTTTGGGTTATCTGAAAATTACAGGTAATCAGTCTGGGCTGTGCTCAGCCTTGCTAGGTGGATTCAATTCAGGTCTATAATTAGTTTTAGCTACTCTCAATTAAAGCTTCAAAGTGAAGAGCCCTCGCCACAACACATCGGGATCTCCATACAGGATACGTTTTACCTTTCTTTGTATGGGCAGCATACTGTTTAGTAATTAATTTTCAAATGAAGTGTTATAAATTCTAACATTAATTACAATTTTAATATGCAATATGTTTGAAAAGTCTTTCTGTGAACTGTTCTTTCAACTAGCTGGTTCTTTTTGACTGGCTCTGTATAAGACCAAAATATCTGGTTTTCTGAGGTAACCAGCAAGTTCACGTTAAAAAGCAGCTATTTTGGCTAACTACATTTTTCTCTTCAAATAAAGTTTTATTGATCTATTCTAAAGTACTAGTATGTATTGATGCTGCTAAAATATACGGCAATATTAGAATTGAGTAAGAAAGAAAACTCTAACGACCATTTTATAGGGCTGTATTTTTATACATAATCTCTTTTGTTCGCTCCTTTTTCCAAGAAGAGAATCATATATTAATATATCTTAGAGTTTAAGAAGCAGTTTATTCAAATTTCATTTTACTTAAAGCGAAAGGCCTGACACTATAGGAATAGTTGGCCCTTTTTATATTTTTATACATCACAAAGTTGTTGTAAGAGATGGACGGTAGTGAGTGTGAGCAGATAAAAACCAGACACCCCTACATTTTCTGATTTCATCACTAAAATGCTTCCTGCAGAGTAGAGAGTTTGCCTTCACACATCATTTATTATCACAATTTTTTTTTTAGACCCCATCATTCTTCGGTTGGCTCAGGGCCTATGAAAGCCTTAAACAAAAGAAAAACAGATACCAGTTCCGCCTCCTGGTGACTGATGTCCTGTAGATAGGGGATGGTTGCTAGCTCTGCCATGGCTTGATTAATCACTTGGGACTGCTCCTTTACTCTCTGAAGGCGGCCAAGGAGGCTGGCGTACTGCAACTTCTCCATCACACCTGAGCACGCGCACAGCCCACCCTGGTCTCACAGGAAAAAACAAAACATTTTAGAACGAAGCCATGGAAGGAGACCCCTCCCCAGGACTGAAGTGCAGACTTCGTATATTACATTTGCATCTTTTGATGGTGTCTTAATACAAATGATTTTTTTCTTTTTGATCTTTCTAATAAAATTGTGTATTTGTTTCAAACAGGTGGATACACATCGAAAGGAGATCTCTTTGGGACTGTTGAGAAGGGCGTGCTGGTTGTCCTGCATTGGGAAATGAGGCTGAGAGGAACAGATAAGACTGAAACTATACTTGGGCTCTCTTAGTTGTGGTCTTCCAGGGCTGTGCCCAGAAAGAAGAGGGTGACTTTAAACACTAAACTTCATGCAAGCAAAGGGTGCCCACTAGCTTTTGTACATAAAAGAAAGTTTTGTACAGGTTGAATTCTGTTTATCTCAATGGATTACACTAAAGATCCAGCTCTGCTTTCATCTCTAGTTCCCACTGGGTGGCCTCGTATGCTGGCTCCTCATGTTGTAGCAACTCGCTTTTGCATCAACTGCCAAGATCCATCTTGAAATAGATTAGCCCGCACAGTTATAAGGCCCTCCTCTCCCCAGGGAATCTGTGAGTATTTTATGTTTTCTTTCTTTCTTTTTAATGAGCAGAATATATTTATTGAGGGAAAGAAAGCTCCTGTCTGAGAGAGGGACAAGAGGGGGGGGTTCTGAGTGGATGGTCCCCCTTTTTATGTTTTCTTATGATGAGGCAACTTAGAATAAGGTGGCCCTCCTTCATGTTTGGTTTTGTCATTCACAGGGAAGGGACATTCCCTTCTCTAAAAAGCTTAATACAATTATAATACTTGACAGGAGAGTCAAAGTTTATCACAATATTCTCACTTTTGTCTTTAGGGAAAGACACATACTTTGACCCAAGGGGATAGGTAAGGGTCAGGATCAAGGCCTGTTTTCTGGTGGTTTGCTGCTCTGGTATTTAGAGGGTGCTGTGAAATTTGTGGGAGGTTTTGGTGCTTGGAAGAAGAAGGCTTGGGTGAGTAGCAGTGCTGCTTTATGCCAGGACCCTTCCTGGACAGCCATCCCCAAGCCTTGAGGCTTGTTTGTTAATTAGGCAGTTAATAGAGTCTTGGGCTTCATTCAGTGAATCTCAGTATTTGGACCTGTGACCCTAGAAATACAAATTATATCTGTATCTCCAAATACTCAAATACTTCAAAAAAGAAATTTGAGGGTGAGTGATAACCTAACACTTCTGATAAAATGTCTGATAAGTACTGTTCTATTTGTGATGCTCATAAGGACTACTCATAAGTGCTTATGAAACAGCAGTCCTTCTCGAAGTCACAGAAAGCACATGCACTTTTCCTTCTTGAAAGAGAATTTTCTCTAAAGAGAAAGATTGTTAGAAACTAGCATTACTAAAGACATCCAAACTTCAACTGGAAATTAGAAAGGGGTTCTGAAATGTCATGCTCAAGTTTTGATTGATAGTAACCTCTGGAAGCTGGTATCTTTCCAGAATCCTGGCAATATGTGAAGGTTCGGCACGGCTGCATTTTATTTCCTTTATTTTCCCCTAATACCTATCTATGCCATTTGTGAAATGTCTTCTATTCACACTAATTTGTTCTTTTGGATAAATTATTTATATGAAAATCTATAAACCTATAGGCGCTATGGTTGCACATGGTGGATTTGAGATCTGTTGCCTGAATTGATAAAATAGCTGGCCTACCATTCAGTTTAAACATGTAGCTAGACAACGGCATTCTGTCAAGTGGAGGAAAGCAAGTTGGAGGAGAAATGGTTTTCTTTCAGAAGAAAAATTGCCTTCTTTGTCCTTCTTTGAAAAGAAACAATGGGGCTAGTTGTAGGAAAGTGGTACAGTGACTCAACTCCAAAGAGCAGAAACAACTGCAGTCTGCTTGGGAACATAATCTATTAGTGTAATTTTCCAAAACATCAGGAAAATAAAAATAGTGGGGGGAAATAGTGCTTTGTTAGCTTGATTGTTGGATGCATAACAAAACAGGAAGTGCTCCATATGAATAAGATGCCAGGGAAAGAATATCATTGCTTGCTAATAGCGCCCCAGCCTCCCCTGTCCCCAGCCAAAGGCGTTTGGATTATCAGGAAGCTGTATGTTAACATTTTAACTATACCAGATAGTGGTTTCTGAAAGACAATGTGAAAAAGATGAAAAGTGATATTTTAGTGCAGCAGGGACGACTCAATGCTGTTTTTGCTCTTTTAGAAAGATAAAAGAAATAATGAAAAGAAAAATTAGCTTAGACATCTAGGGCTAGCAATATCTACTTGTGAAGAGAAGCAGCCCTCCCCAGACACTTGGGAAGCCACCAAAGGGCTCCTGAGCTGCTGGAGAAAACATAATAAATTGGCTAAGACTGAAGCTGTGACCTCGCACAGGTACAATGGGGGCTGGGTAAACAGCAAGTTCAAATGAAGGCTTCAGTCAGATCGTTGACGACTTTTAACAGCAGTTATAGATTAGTGTTTGGCAAATAAGCAGCACTATAGGACGCTGCTGAAAGGCAGAGTCCGAGTATTTGGGATGGATGTATTTTCATTTGACACAGACAGACAAACATTAATCGCCAAAGGGCACAGAAAATGCATATTATTGTTCAAGTGTGCATATGTAAACATTTTTCAGTGCTTCACTTGGAAGAAATGAAAAGTAAAATAAATAAGGTATTAAAAATAGGTCATTCCTGGTAAGTCATTCTGTGAAGGAAACTTTATGCATAGCAAGAGATTTTATTTTAACTCTTTAACATTTAGGCCAGAAAGCACAGGATGAAAGGTCTGAAATTGACAGAAGCCAATAAAGTTAATGAATGAAAAGGTAGTGTGCCATCTGGTAGCACAGGACATAATTGGGACAAAAATTCTGAGAAGGAAAAAGTGCCATTAAAGCAGGATTGCAAGCCACCAGGAAAATCACGAACTATTATAGATTATAATTCTTAAAAATGTCAGAACCTTTTTGTTTGGTCATGTATTGTGCTTCTAGTTCAATGTATAAAGACAAGGGAACTTGTGAAATATAAAGACAATGTATAAAGACAAGAGAACTTGTGAAATATAATAGAGACCATTGGAAGAGAAACCTCCCTCCAATCAAGGAAGTCCTTTGTCTCCTTTATCAGTTGTGGCTACCGTCCCCGGGTAACGAGTGAACATTCATGTTCTCTACGAAGCCTTTCACAATTAATTTTCTCAGTCTAATTTGTTTGTGTATTTAACTGTTCATTTTAAAAATCGAACAGAGCTATAGAATAATTTTCATGTTGTTTTATATGTGCTTTGCTTCCAGCAAGGATCAAACTTTTATTTCAAAGAGAAGTAGTATGTCTTACTGAAAGAATACTGGGACAGCATTCCAAGCTCCTAGCCAGTGAGCCCAAAGATAAGTGAGTCTAACTAGGCTACTGTTTTATCACTGGTGAAATGAAGGTGACACAATGTGACCAAATTGGGAGGGTCAAATGAGGCAATGTGAGGGAAGATGTTTTTGTACAGATGTGTCTCTCAAACTCTAGATTCTTAGTGGAGGCTTTTGCATGCAATCGGTGTGTTTCACCTTTCTGATAACCAGGACTAGAGTGTGTGTGTGTGTTCTGAGGCTTGAACTCAGGACAGGCAAGTGTACCACTGGGCTACATCATCTTATTTAAGACACTGTCTTGCTAAGTTATCCAGGCTGGCCTGAAACTTGTGATTTTGCCTCCTGAATTCCTGGGGTTACAGGTGTGTTCCACTGCACCTGACCTCTGTATTTTTTCTAATCTATTTGGGCCAGGAACAATTCTTTTCCTAGAAGTATTGGTTTTTGATATGGTGTTCTCTACGTGCATAACCAGTGGCCATTACCCTATCTTATTTCCTTTTCTCTCACTCTTACTCCCTTTCTCTTGACTAATAGCAGAATCCCAAGAAAATTTCTTGATTATGAAATGTTTAAGGGATTTGGAAATAAGGGTAATTTGTTAGCATTAGAAGAAGAATTTTGCTGTAATATGTTTATATTGAAGGTAAATTGTTATTTATAGTTTTAAATGCATTTTATAGATAACAAAATCCTTTACTTCAATTGAGGAAAATACACAATTGGGACAACCAAAGAAAAATTCCTGAAATAAAAATTTAGTGTTTTACCAAGTTAACTATTTTCCTAATTAGAGATATTAGGTAGATGCTATCCAGGTAAATATAGACTAAATATTTATAAGGTGATTAGTATTCAGTATGTTTAGGGAATAGAATAGATCATGAGAATTCTTGATATTGCCTAAATATTATTCAGAAATATATGTATGTATTATGTAATATAAATGTGCTAATACTTTTTTTTGTGGTACCGGGGATTGACCTCAAAAACTCCTGCTTGCCAGGCAAGTGCTAATTCTACTGAGCTATCTTCCCAGCCCCAAAACCTCTTTTTTTTTTTTTTTTCAGAACCGGGGCCTTTGCACTTGCCAGGGAAGTGCTTATTCCACTGAGCCATCTCCCTGGCCCAGTACTTTATAGTTGAATAAATAATTCTGGTCAGAGCATTATGCCAATGGTTAGCATTGTCTTTTGGGTCTCTTGCAGTTTATGAATGCTAAAGTTTTAGTACCTTATGTTTTCTAAAGTTATTTCTACTAAGGAACATTGTCAAAATGAGTTAAAAAATCTCTGAACATATATGACACAAAATATATTTCTTAGCTATTAGACCTGGATGAGAGTGTTGATGTTCCAGATGGATGATTCTTCCCCTTAGTGAGCAAGGAAAATCATGCCTTAGTCGCCAATACAAAAGATCATTGAAAAATCTAAAATTCTTTAACATAAACCTATCGCCCATGGCACTGGCCAGCATCTTCTAGAGGAAGTGTCTGGGAAGCCGTGTGAAGCTGGGGGTGGGGGATCATGGTCAAAGCCTGCCGTCAGGGAGGCTGCAGTCCAGCACCAGTCCCAATGGGCGGGTAGATCGAGTTCCTGGCCACAAAGGACCCCAGCCTGCCTGGGCATGGGGATCTGAGGGAATCAGTGACATGGGGATAGGAATGAAGAAAAGAATTTGAAATCCATAGGGCACTAGCACTGTCTTCATGTTAGGAGGAGAATATGTTATTTCAAAGTACATAGCATGTATAAAGAAAAAGAGAATGAAAGACCTAGAAAACATTCTTCTGGTCCAAACAGACTAAAGCAATAAACCAATACGATTAATTGATGCTTCTAAAACACTTCTAGAATACTTCAACAGGAATTATGCACTTTTGGGTTTATAACACTATGGAGTGAACCTGGCAGATACAAGGCTAGTCTGTATATGAGAAGAAAACATCTCACCAGCCAAATAACTGGCCATATAGTTACCCACCCAGGACATAGACTTGGGCAAAAGGCTTCATCTAACTACATGTGACACAAACCAGGACAATAATAAGGACAATACAGTGGCATTGTCCATTAAAACTGTCCAACATAATCTCCCCCAAAATATTATTTTTCATAAAATAAAAGGGAATACAAGAAAGTTTATGAAATTCCTTGCAGTTAGCAGAGTGATTCAGAGTCTGATTATAAAAAAGACTGAGTAGTTAGTAAGAACTAAGAATCTCTTGGATTATGGTTTTTAAAATCTCCTTTGTACAGATAGAGACATACAAATTTCCATGAGGTCAGAAGCCCTTTGAAATGTGGAGGAAAGAGAATGAACACAATGCTTGGGCTGGCTGAACCTGCTTCCACATTAGTAAACACAGAGCGGGGAAATAGTGTGGTCAGTTTCTTGACCAGTAATGTGGCCAGGCAAGCACTGCCTCAGAGAGACAAGGTGTAGACAGCTCGCTTCCACAACGCTCAGCAGCCAGGCTCTCTTGGACAGTCGCACAGTGTGAGATCAACTAAGGTTTCATGCGATGCTTCTTGTTAGCAAGACTTACTCCATTGAGAGGCCTGTTGATGACAGCAATGATAAGAATGGATTTCTAACTAGGCTGGTGAGGACACACCTGCATACATGTGGTTGGAGGAGGTTGTGATAAAAGGTGGATGGCAGAATAGGACCCAATGTTTACAGCATAGGTGATGAAATTGATTTAGATGGAGTACCTGTGCCTTGCATCTGTATGCTGAGCTCTAGCCCTCCACGTGGTGGCATTTGCAGATGAAGTCTCTGGGGAGGATTTAATGACACGCTTATGAAGGAATTAGTGACCTCGTAAGAATAGACACCAGACAGCTTGCTCTGTCCCTCCATCATGTGGGGACACAGTGAGAAGGCAACTGTCTGAAAGTGAATAATGGAACCCTCGTCTGAACCAAACAATGCTGGCACCTTCACTTTAGACTTCTTGTCTCCAGAATTGTTGGAAGATGGAGTTCTGTTCTTTAAGCTAGCCAGCCTATGCCACTTTGTTATGGCAGCTTGAGCCAGCCAAGGGGATGAATTTCTAATTAATAGAAATATAGGAAAGGATAATTGAGTGGAATGTGTGTGTGTGTGTGTGTGTGTGTGTGTGTATGTGTGTGTTTGTGTTCTGGTAGCTGTGTGGCTGAATGATGTAGTATAAATGTGCTTTTGTATTTGTAATGCATAGAATTACAAATTATGCAAATAGATTAGGAATTTTATAGCTTTGCTAAAATGCTGAATAATATTATCGAGCAGATAAACTGTGGAACAGATGTTAAGTACCTGTTTGTGATGACCCCCTTGGTAAGAACATCAAATCAATGATATAACACAAAAGCCACAAGAAAGAAATTCTTTAAAATTTCCAATACACAGGCCTTTAGAAAATATTAAAAGAGGAGAAATCCACAGCATGTATAACTTGTGCATGAGAAATTCTCTCTGTGCACTTTGAGTACAATGGCTTAAATTTTATAAAGCGCATCATAATATTCAAGTCATCTTTCAGACTTTTAGGAGTGAGCAGTAGAAAAAGCATATTTTCTGCGGATCATAGACAGGGGTTAGATAATTTACATTAAGGCTGTACAAAGATCAATTGCCAGTGTTTATTGTAGCAGCCAATTCATCAGTGCGGAGGCACTAGCTTGAACAGCTTTGAATTCTTGTGTCAGTAATGAGATGGTTATATGCTCAGTAAACAAAATAGGCAAAACGTGGTGCTTGCTAAAATTTATTATTGATTTGAAATGAGAAATTTACTGCAACTTTGAATTAGATATCAGGAAGGCATGAAGAACAAGCTCTTTGAAGGAACACTGGACTAATACATACTAGAAGTTGCAAAGTATAGCATTGTAATATGTTTCAGAATATAAAAGGAATAAAAGTGTTAGCTAAATTTTTTGGTTTTGCAAATGAGCTTTTCTGTGAATGTTTCTAAAATCACCCAACACTTACAATATCTGCTCCATAAACTTTCCAGATTCCTAGGATTTGCTAATATTTGTACAGTGGAGACAAGTGTAAAAATCTCATGGACCTACATTCAATTGGGTGCCTCTGATAAAATCCAATAGTGGCAAGATTCGCCATCCCATAGCTTCCATTCGTCTCATGCTGTCTTCTCTGGTCAGTCGACTGAAGGGAGTTTTATGATCTAGAAATTGTAACAATAAACTTATATTATTTTTCCAGACTTCTATTTCAACAATATTTTGGCAAGCTATATAAAGATATCTCAGTAGTAATAGATGTGAAATCTTTAGTATAGAAACACATCCTATTCCAATATCATCTGTATAACAATGAAAGATTTATGAAAAAAGGAGAGGACTCATTGCCCTTTAGAAACTGTCATTTACTCTTTTTTTGTATTTCTTGATTGAGAGATGGAACAGACAGCCTGCTACAATCCAACTATCTCTACAGTGTATGCCTGAGTTATGAAAAAATGTTGTCAGAAATGTGTCTGATTCTTGTCTTGTTCCTCTCAGGTATTATTCAAGTGTGCAGATCTCACTGACTTCGACTGTAGTTGAAGCTGAGATAAGCCTCAGAGGATATAGCACCAGGCAAAACATCAGTTCTTAAGGACGTGGTTAGAACTGGTAGAATGAATTTAACCTGGTCATGGGTTAATCCATAAGCTTCAGACTTCAACTTTAGCAAAATAATTTCTTAGGCTTTAAAATATTTCAGCTAGAACTTCTGAATGCCATTGACCTATACTACCCCACAGGACATCTAGGCTAGGAGATCTAGTTATATAAGGAAAGAGTAGAAAATATATTAATACATTATCAGAAGACCCAAGTGCCTCAAAGTTGTTATTGGCTGTATGTTTTATTTCATACAACAATCTTGTTGCATAACTGTGCTTTACATTTTGCTACTTGGTGATGAAAACTGCTTGTATTTTATAAGGACACTTTGATTAAGGTGATGGTGGTAGTCAGAATGAGATGACTGGTGTCACGGGGGTGGTGGTCTCTCTCTTATTGTGCATTTTCTCAGGGGAAAGATTTCTTGTTGACCAACCTACAGAGATTAGGAGGAGTTAATTATGACCAAACATATTTGGGGTCCGAGGCTCTGGGGAGCCCTGTGATGATAACAGTTGATGAGAAATGCACGGTCCCCAACTCGTACTGAAGGACAATGAGAAACCCAAGTGACTTACCTGTAAATGTTGATAGCTGCCTGCTTGATAGCTTTTCTAAAAAAATTCCATCTTCTTTGTTTTTGAAGCCAAGAGTCAAAAGATATTGTTGGGGATGAAGAGATGACCAGTCAGCCGTCTGAGGCAACACATGGAAGGCACAAAGATCTGAAATGGGACAGAAAAAGAGCCAAGAGACTTTATTACAGTCTTATTATTTTCAGCTTCTGATCCCTGAATTTAGGGATGGTCCTTGGAAAAATGGTAAAAACAAACATTAAAAGAATGAAGTAAAATTACATGTATCAAAAGGCCAAATCGATAATATATGAAAATCAGATTTCACTATATATATTTTCCTTAGTAATTGTTGCATACACAAAGCATAGTGACAAAATAGGGTTACTTTTGTGGGCCATCTTTTCTTCATCCTCAAAATAATTGACATAGAGGACCAGTTTACAGGCTTAATATTTTTCTCTGTAACTCTTTTAGAGAGGATTTGATTTTATGTTCACAGAAAAATAAGGAAATAATGTTATATAAAAGAGAAGAGAAATTCAAATACAAGGTAAATTAATTTAGTTATTATCCTTCCTATAGTTACAAAAATAAGTTTTAAATAACAGAGGCACTGACTACTGTAATAAAACTTGGAAATAATTCAAGTGCCATGAGAATATTTCTGAAGCAAACTCACTCCTAATGATTAAGGGAGTTGGCAATTACTGAACACTTATTTTCTACCTGCTGATATTCTATGAGTTTTGTGTGTACTGTCTCTGTAAGTGGGGTCATGGCCCCTGTCTGAAAAGAAGGAGATTAAGGGGCATAGATAGGAAATGATATGTGAGGGAAGCAGCCTTCCTCCACATAGGCAGCCGGCCTGACCTCAAGGATGGGCTCCCCTGCGCACTTGGCCTTGGGATTGCTCAGCTCTGTACGACTTGTGGGTAGGAACAAATGTCAAGCAACGGGACTTGAAGGTCAGGTTAACCTAATTCACTTCCATACTGAGCAATGAGTCTTTGTTTTACTATAAAAAAAAAACAACTTCTCAAATGAAGGAGGATGAACAGGAAGGTTTAATAAGCCCTACCTGTTTAATTAATAATGTCAGAGTGGGAAAAGGTGAAATTCCAAACATCTTTGAATTATGATTTGGTTAAAGGTCAATTTTTAATATAGAATCAAAACTCATGGAGATCATTCAGAAAGACACAACCTTCATTATTCATCTGTAATATTTCTTTAAAAAATAAGAGGCCAAGTGAACCACATGTGTTTTTAATCCAACCTGTGCCCTACCTTTCCTTTTTAGCTGCAAAACATGTTGTACAAACTAAAATTTTCCGAGTGACCTCATGTTTAAAGCAGATATAAAGTAGAGCTGTTCTGTCTGGAGGCTGGGACGTCATCCACCTATTCTTATCCCTGGCAGCTTCGCCTGAAACTTCTTCACAAAAGTCCAATTTTTCAACACGCAACTTAGAAAGCATTGCAGTATACTGACAGAACTTTCTGGAGTAAATATCATGTGTTTGCTACACAGAGAGGCAAAAATATATGGAAACAATTTAAATTAATTAAGTTGTTACAGAATACTATTTAAACCCAAACATAGAACAAAAACATACCATGCATGCTTTGGTCTTTCTTCAGACTTAATGTTAATGAGGGCTTCAATGGAAGATGAATACCTATCATTGGAAGATGAATACCCTCTTATACAGAAAAGTACAAGTGCTTGAGAGTTCTCTAATGAACAGTGATTTGAGGCACTTCGCATTGCAGATTGCAGTCTTTGGTGCTTCAGTTGGTGCTTGCTTCCCAAAATGTCTTTTTAAAAGGATGACTCAGTTTCCATAAACAATGTAAAAATGATTTCTATGTTTCTATTAAAACACAGAATGCTTCTTTACTCTTATGATCTGTAGAAGGCTATCACAAACATAGCATCTTTTTCTACCTGGTGCCACTTCAGACAAACAATAATAAGAGAAGAGTAAACTCTTCTCCTGACTTGCCCCAAAACTGGATTGTGTTAAAAGGCAACTGAGTCAGCTTTGAGATTCAGTATCTCCTTGCATAGCACTATTTCTGTCAAGCTGGATATTTGAGGACTCTATTGAGTAGACAACATGGAGACTCTAAGGGGCACCCTCTTCTTGCCCTGAATATGTTGTTGGAAAAAGAGGAGACCAATTGTAATAAAGGCAGTGAGGAAAGGACTGGAAAGTCAGTGTTGGTACCATGCTAATTAAGTATAAAAATGCCATAAAATATAAATATTGTGTCTTCCTTTTGATTCTATATTTTATCCTCTGAGTCTTTATGATTAAACTTATAAGTGAAGTGTTAAAATGTGAGAGTTTCCTAAGATACATACTGTTAGATTTAGAAGAAAAAAATTTGAAGTATCATTTTTCTTCCATTTGTATGCAGAGTGAATTGCAGCTGTATGAACATCTAGCTTAGCAGTTGGTCTACGACCCAAAATGATAACACACTTAGCAGATGTTGAGTCTCATGTAACATTAATTTGAGTGCTAATTGTTCTCAATTTTGTGCTCATAAACCTCTACCTACGTCCGAAAAGCCTTGTGTTTCTGATGGATATGAAAGTTAATCAGATTCTATTGTCCTTTAGTACAAAAGTGGAATTCATTAAAAAAAGTCTTCTTTTCTCCTGTCAAGAGAACTTGGGAGGAATAGACATTTAGTGCCTTCCTTTATGATTTATAACATTTGAAAATGAAATTTAGATGACAATGGCTCAATTTATTATTAAAAAGCCAAAAATTTTTGAGTGTGACACAGTTCTAAGTTTGTAGCCATTACTAAAGCAAAAGCTTTAAAAATAGTATCAAAAGGAGATTATTATCAGAATTTTTCAGAAATTATAATCTTTCCACTTTATCTCCCACCCGTGAAAGATGTTCAGTTCTTACCAAAAGGTTAGATTTCCCTTAATATTTTATTCTACCTTGAAGCTTGGAATTGACTAGTTTTCAAATTAAGTTCTTAAATAGTTGCACTGTTGGTCTCCTCTTTAAAAAATCACTTTTCTGGAGTTCAGTTGTTCCCTCTTCTCCTCTCCCCTGCCCTCCCCTGCCCTCCCCTGTCTTCCCCTCCCTTGCCCTCCCCTCCCTTCCCT
>PVKA01009512.1:43746-68196 GCA_004027165.1 Ctenomys sociabilis | reverse complement strand
TTTTTTTTTGCCAATTTAAATATTTTTATTGAAGACATTGCATTTTCACTTATAGTACAGTGCTTAAAGTGCAATGCTATTTCCCTGTGCACATGTTCCATTATTCAAGTATTGAGAATGCCCAGTACTTTACTATAGCAGCTCAACTTTTAACTGCCACAGAATTTGCTACAAATTTAGGTCCTTCAATTTTGTTGTGGAAGAATGCTGTATTTATATTTAAGGTTGGCTTAATCAACCTCTTCAATGGTGGGCCCTGAGGAAGCACCACCGGAAGGAGGAGCTCCTCCACCAGGGAAGCCTCCAGGCATTCCTCCAGCAAGTGTAATGAAATCATTTTGTTTATGTGGTAATTATTTGTTTCCTTTAAAATGATGTCTGAGAGTTTACATAACAAGTTGTACATCAGGCAAAACTGAGTTTCCCTACTGGAATAGTTGAGAGATGATGCTGTGAATAATGAAATTGTAGGAGAAAGTGTGTATTTTGACAAAAGGTGATTTCATAATCACTGGACTTTGAAATGGAGGCTCTGCCTCAGAATCATTTGGAGACTGTGATCTACTCTCCTGTTTTGCATGATATGCAAATAACATGCATGTATGTTTTTCCTTTCCTTATCAGTCTTTTTCCTCCCATCCACTCATTATACCTTTTGGACTTACTACAGATTTGTTTGCTATGATTAGTTATGTTTTCTTCCTGGCTGGCTTCTTGATTTGTAGTGAAATAGAATTCTACTGTGGTGCACTCAAGGCCAATAAATTGAGACCCCTGTGTCTGATTTTATTTCTGTAAAATAACTCATGGAGGGGCAATAGGCTTCTAGGATTATTAGTTCATGAAATAGAGGTACTTCAGCACTTGAGTTATGATAATAATGATTTTCTGGATATAGTGGTGTGTACTGTTTTTCAACTATAGCTGAGATGTAGGACCAAGTGTACGTAATAGGCCAAAGATGTGGCATAAATCTATGAGCCCCACATTCTCTTTCCATGATGTTTGACTGCAAAACATCCTGGGTTTCCTTGATTCCATGCTTCTGCTTTCCTCCTAAGTGAGTACAAGGAGTAATGGCTACTGGGAAGGTGAGTGAGGGAACAGGAAGAATTAAGCTCAGTTAACCTGACAGCTTGACTGGAAAAATGAGTCCCAGTGTGGACAACCACCACCCTAGAGATACCATCACTAGTTAAGGGGTTTCAGAGCATGTAAGAGAACATCTGTGTTATGATTGTTTTCAACATCTATCTCTACCTGCTAATCACCCACTTTAACAAATAGTGGGCCTCAAACGCCAACCCCCTGATTATATTTTCATTGTTTTATGTTTGTGGCAGGCAAAGAATCTATTTGTATCTATTTATACCATAAATATTTCTTGTCTTTCATTAGTTTAAGTTAAAAAAAATTAAAGGGGAATATTAAGGCAATCACAGTTCAGGAAACTGTAAAAATCACAGCAGTAATGTTATTAGAAAGAAATGGTTCAATTAATCCTTATTCAATGAGGATCCTCTGCTCAATAAAATGTGATGTTTGACATTGCAGCAGAAATTTGTAGTAGAAAGAATGATGGACTGAAAGTTCATTATTTCTGCTGCAGTTTTTTCATTAGCAGTGTGACATTAGCAAGTCAGCTCTTTCTGGGCCTCAGTTTCCTTCTCTATAAAATAATTGGAATATGATAGCAATAATTTTGTCTCTGTATTTTCAATCTCAAGAAAGATAAATGGAAGCTGTTAAAATATTTTTTTTTAATTTCAATGTTCTTTTTTTTGAAACATTGTATCAATTTTTGGAACACTACATCACAACCCAGTGATAAGTACCTTAGAAGAATTATGTAGAGATTCATCTAACATTGAAGCCATGATACCAGCCTAGTTATTGTTTTCCATCCAAGAGAAGCAAACATGTAATATTTTATCTAGATTTTAAATGAACCTGTTTTTGAAATGAAACTTGGTCAGTGAAGGAAAGTGAGTGCTGGTGGAACCTACTTGAATAAAGTGGTCACAAAAATGTTTTTCGATGAAGCTGAACTGTAAGCTGAAATCTGAGTAGTGAGGAACAGATAACCATAAGAAAATAATAGAAAAAGCATTTTTATAAGGGAGCAGCATTGCTGAGTCTAGAGAGGAAAAAAAATGCTCTTTTCCATGAGCAAAGTATGATTGGAACTGGAAAGACAAAGAGAATAGAATGAGATGAGCGGGAGGACGTAACAAGAACCAGATCTTGCAGGATGTACAGGTTGTGGCTAAGGACTATAGTCTGACTTTTCAAAATGGTATTTTGGTCCTTTGTGTTTAGGTGTGAATGGTCAAACTAGTCAAAAAGGGCCCGAGTCCTAGAAGCTCACAGTTGGGTTGATGTATTGCCTGAGATGGGTTTGTTTCAAGAAGCCTTCCAAACATTCCTCAGTTTTTCTTTGGTCCATAAATTTCCCACATCAATATCTGAGATAACTTGCATATCATTTATGTTCCTGTTATATTTTATTACTCTGATCTATAATTCTTATTCCCCTCCCTCTCCAAGTTCTGGATTCAGATGCAAGCTCATCAAAGTTCAAACTGCCACAAAATGTACATGTCCCATGAATGTTGGTGACAGAGCAAGTACATAAGTTCAGTGGTTTCCAGTAGTCAGTGTGCCTCAAGATCACTGGGAAGATTTAGAATGTGGAGGCCAAGGCTGCACCTCTAGAGTGTCCAATTCTCTCAGTTTATTGTATGTACTGCAGTGCTCCCACTGACTGTGTTATGAGGTCACAGTGCAGAACCAAGGGTGATTCTGAGTGCCCTGCAGTAGTTTTCGGGGTGTCATGCTCACCCTTCCCTTTCCCATGCCCATATATATGTCTTTGCCTTGTCATTGTTGAAAGCATAATATGAATATATTGGTCATCTAGTGTTTAAAGCTATTAACAATAATCAACTTGGAAATCTATAATATGAATATTATTATAGATATAATAAGTATATCTATAATATATATTATATTGTATTATAAATCTATAATATAAATATATTATAGCCCTGTGATATCAGTGATCTAGGTAATTAAGCTACATTTTTTAGGTTGTACTTTCAATTAACTTTCTTTTAGAAGTAAAGATAAATTAGTTTTTCACTAGATCCATGGAGTTTGAGTAACTTTTTTTTTCAGTTGTGGACCCTAAAACATGTCAAGTGAAGAAGGTATTGAACTACATTTTCTTTAGGTATGATGCTCAAAATGTATAAATATGGCATACTCATTAAAGTGTTTTGGTTTCACAATGGAAATTTAATTGATTCTTTAGAATTAGATTTATTTAATTCTTTCTAATGTGTATGTAATAATATAATTTTAAAGCACCAGCTTCAAAATGGAAAAATCAATGTTAGAGATAACAACAATAAACAAAAATTAACTAAACTGGGCTCAGTGCCCAGGGCAACTAGCCAGACTCCAAGAACTAGGCAAGAAATAAACTAATAGAGCAAAAATACAAGAATGAATAGAGTTGTTAACAGTTTCCATTTTAAATGACCACTTTGCAGTGTGACAGCTACTGAAGAATTCTGTGTGGACATTTGTCATTGTGGGTGGGGTTCCTGCCTGTCTCATTTCAATGGCAAACTTCTGATGGAGTTTACCTTCCTGCAACGTCAATCTTAAACATACCAAGAATATACGTTGATTCTGCATTGTGTTTGAGATTTTATAATGCTGTGAACTACTTGGAAACAAACATACCAGAAATAAAACAGCATTGGTAAAACTTTAACTGGAGTTGGAAGGAAAGCCTTCAAGTTTCCCAGGATGCTTAAATGTTGTATGATTTACATAAATGGGAGGAAATCTTCTTTGTGTGTTTAGGGGTGTGCGTCTAATACAGGAACCCATGTTTTCCTGTTATTGAAAAGCATTCTTTAATCTTTTGAGCACATTTTCGGGCCTGCATATATTCTGGCATGTTGTTTCCTTTATCATGAAAACACAAGAGCAGGATACAACTACCAGAGAAACCCCTTTGTGTCGTGGGAGGCACAAAAATAAATGAATCAAATTGTATGGATGGACAGAGCCCTGAGCCCACTGTGAGACTGGCTGACTTATTTAGAGGAACGGCTGTTCCTAGTGCAATGTAACAGGTCTGAAGCCAGAATAGAGAATCTATTTGTGATAGAATACCAAAAATTTCCCTGATCCTAGGTATGAAGGAGATAAAGCTTTTTTTTTAAAGAAAACTATCTTTTAATTTATGTGGTACAGGGTCTTGCTATGCAGCTCAGACTCATAGTGATCCTCCTGTCTCAGTCTCCCCAGTGCAGAGATTACAGGCATGCACCACATGCCTGATTTCTGTGACCAGTACTGCATGCCCAGGGTTCCAGGGCCAGCAGAGCATGCAGTACTGGGGATGGAATCTGGGTCCTTGCACTTGCAAGGCACGAATTTAGATCACTAAGCTATCTCCCCAGCCCCAGAAGATAGCTCTTTAGCCACAAAAGTAAGTGCAACTGGTATGAGTCATTGGAGACTTTTATCCAAATACAACTAAAGTGATGGGCAGTGACCTAAAGAACTAATTTCAAAAGTTTTTCTAAAAAAAAAAAATGTTTCCTAGATTATATTTAGGAGCAAAAGAAGATTGTACTGGCCATAAGCAGTCTTCAGAGCTGGGATGCTAGGGGGACTGTCATCTGTAAAAGCAGAGTGGCCAACCTTTGTTTTTTTTTTTTTTTTTTTTTTTTTTTTACTTGTTCTCCACTCTTTAATTGCAGGGTCACCAGCCATCAAAGCTTCAAAGAAGCTATAGAATGCACGGGCCTTAAATTGGTTATCACCACGGATGATTAGAGCCAGTGCCTTCTGTCCCTCATCCCACAAGAGTTCTTTTGCCATCTGCTGAGCATCTACTTAGTTATTGAAAGCAAAGAAATAACATGAGATGGATGCATTGTCTTCCATCAGGCAGTGACTAGGGCTGAATTGTTGGCCCCACTGGTGCTTTCTACTTTCCCTGCTTCTTTCATGTCATCACTGCTACTTAATCACACTGAATTCTGCATCCAGGACTCAAGAGAAGGTTTAGGAAATCCTTAAGACCCTAAAGTACTCTCCTGGCACCCCTCAGGCTTAAAGAAGTCACAAAGTAAGTAGAAATAGAAATGTCCAGATGTTTCTCTTCTGGTGTTACAGAGGTCCTGCTACCTGAGAATAGGAGGAGTAATTATCCTTGTCCTACAGGTATAATGATGACATTGTGGTTTGTACCCAAAATGCCAAATATAGCCATAATCACATGTAAACTAGATAACTGCATAACTTTGCAAAGGCAAATGGTTCATTTCAAAGTATTTGTGTATTTGTTTGGGCTTCATTATCACTGAAACCTCAAATACTTATACTGGATTGTTAAACTAGAAAAAGTCACTGCAGGTCCCTGAGGAAGCTAGTAACCTTAATTTTTTTTTTCAGATTCATCCTTTCCAACGTTTCCCTCCTGGTGCCTGTGAGCCTAGTATGCTTATTTCTCTACAAGCTATTATGCACTTGCAGTTTCCATTAAAGGTTCTTGAGGTTATTCATTTAGTTAAGTCACTTAATTAAATGAAGATTTATATAAAGCATCTCTCATAGTAATATTATAAACTGCTTGAGAAGAGAGATTATGACTTCTATTTCTTTTGCATTCTCTCATCCCTCTCTAGAGATATACATTCATTTATTCATTCATATGCTTCCCCTCCCTCTCACACTGGGCATATGTATAGTAGGTATTGAATGGGGAAATAAACCAACTTGCAGATCCACTGACCTGAGTTGTCTTTTCTTGGCAGTGACAAACAAGAAGCCCACACAGGCATCTATCACAAAGGTCAAGCAGTTTGAAGGCTCAACATCATTTGTCCGGAGATCACAGTGGATGCTTGAGCAGCTTCGGCAGGTTAATGGGATCGACCCTAATCGGGTGAGTGGATTATCCAGTGCTGAACAAGTTTTCTTCACAAGATGACTCTTTGATTGACCTTGGTAATGGTGATAGGTCTTTGACTCATACTTAGGGCTCTTCTTCTATTTCAGTTCCATGACTACCCTTTCTGTTTCCTTCCAAAGGAAAATAGCAAATCTTTTAATTATGTTTGAGAGAGGAATCTGAGATGATATATATGGAAGAAATCCTGCCTCAATGTTTATCAACACAGGGCAGGGTTCAGATAGCCGTGTGCATGGTAATCAGTATTAAAACACCATAGTCAGGAAAGATTTATTTATCCCTGAATGCCACTAATGAAAAAGAAAACTATACCAAAGATCAAGTAAATTAATGGCACCTTAAAAATCATATATTAAAATTCTATTGGATTTTTACAAGAGGCAGTGACAAACAAGAAGCCCACACAGGGCTTTTAAAGTATAATTATCTATTCAAAGTACCCAGCCTCTCATTCCCTTTTGGTTTCTCTGCTTCTCTCCCTCTCTGTCTCCTCTCCCTTCCCACCACTACTCAATAATGAAGAAGAATAAAATGTAAATTGTTACCATATACTAAAATAAAACAAGGAAATTTTTCCCATTAAAGTTCAGAGGCACAATTGATAGAGGTGATTGCTGAGGTGAAGGAATCTTTTTTTCTAAGTAACATAATATATGGTTGTAATTCTAATATAAGTAAATGTTCAGCTAGGCTGCCTCAGCTTCTAGGATTCTATCCTCCTAGGGACATCTATAAATATTGTAGGATTTGGGTTTTGCTTGATAAACAAATTTTTTAAATGAGCCTTATTGTTACCATAGTCTTTTAGTACTTATGCATGTTTGGTTGGGCAAAGCTGGAAGCAGTAGTTTCGATAGACTAAGATCAGTGCTTCTTTCACTATCTTTTCCAGGATTCTGCAGAATTTGATTTGTTGTTTGAAAATGCTTTTGACCAGTGGGTAGCCAGCACAGCCTCAGAGAAGTGCACCTTCTTCCAGATCCTCCACCACACCTGCCAGAGGTACCTCACAGACCGGAAGCCAGAGTTTATCAACTGCCAATCCAAAATCATGGGAGGTGAGTGGACACTTCTATCACATGAGCCGTTTTATTTCCTGAGACTTTTATATGAAACACTAAATGTTCAGTAACATAATTTAAAACAAAAGATCAAGATGTTCAGAACTAGATAGCATTAGAAACATTACAGGGAGTTAATTGTATGCTAAGTCTAGACACAGTGACATGTTTTCACTCTCATGGCAAAAGTAGATATTTTTAAATAAGAAGTAGCCATTTAACTAAGATTATTTGTCCAATGGGAACAATTCTGCTTCTTTATTAGAAAGGTCTTTCAGTTTGGTTTCTTTGGTAGCAAACCTCGGTTCACTGTAATTGAAGAACACTATTTTCGGGGTTGCTTTTTTCTATTATTTCTAAAGATATTTTATAAATACTAATATAAAAACACAAAATGATGTCCCTTTCTTTCAAATAACTGCCAATGTCAAATTTATTCTTTAAATGATGCACAGAAATCAGTAGAATGAATGTGCCAGTGTAATGTGGTATGCACCAGCATAGTCAACAGAGCAGTACTGTCATATTTTGAAAATCTTTTTAGGGAATCCAAGCTGCTAAAACTGTATGAGCCTACTCTGTGATTAGGGACATTTTGTATAACTTTTTTTGCAGACCTATTTTCTTCTTTTTTTTTTTTTTTTATTTTCTTCTTTTTTAAATACATTTTTTAAATGCACCAACTTTGCCTTCATCAAACTCTAAATCAAGGCTACATTAGAAACATTGTGTCTTCTCCTTGTCTGTGTATGTCTTGTATATTAATATGAAGTAGAATCCAGTCCTCTATCCCAGGATCCTATGTGCACACTTGCTTTGCCACTTATTTCTAGATCTCGTATGGAGAAGCTACTGTCCAGTTCTTCATCGTTGTTCATGAAATTATTTTACATTTTGAGAACATTGAAAGGTCTTTCTCAGACTCAGATTCAATCTTTTATTTTAGTGTCTCAATTTAGCCCAAGAAACATAGGAGGTGATTAGTGGTGCACATTTTCTTCAAAGTGACCACTTCCTGTGGTGGAAGAGTAGAAAGCAGATGTTTAAAGGTAAGAAAAAAAATTTTTTGGTATTTTTAGTAAAGGTCTTCAGGATCTACAGGGTCTCACTATAGACCAGACTCGTACTGATCCTCCTGTGTTCAGCCTTCCAAAGAGCTGGGATTACAGGTGTGCACCACCACACCCAGTCACAATCTTCTTCTCACTGCACTCCGAGGCAGGGCCAGCACAGCACACTGAGGATCTAATCTGGCCACTGTGCCTGCCTAAGCAGGTGCTGTAATCCACTGAGCTATTTGGCCAGCCCTTACAGGGAAGAAGATATTAAACAGTGAATTATTCGGAATCTATAATGAGACATAGCTCTCTGTCATGTCTACACCACCACAATTGCCAAATGAACCCTACTTTGAAACTTCAGTTTGAACTATTTGGTAAAGATTTGAAAGACACCACACATAAGAGCACTGGTGGTTCTTTCCAGGGAATAGAAAGTTGGTCAGAAACTCAGCTTTTCCTTATGCTTTACTAGGTGGAGTTTCTCTTCTAGGCTGACATTAATTTAATTTCTTGATCTTAAGTTCTTCCTAAGAAGCTGTTTTTTCATTGTCAGTATGGCCAGTAGTTTTCATGGATACCGCCTCTAAACATGCTGGGCCATTATAGCTGGCATGTTTTCATTGCTCTTGGAAAAAGACCTCTGAGCATTCCACCATCCTAAGAGCATAGTGGCTAATGGCCAACCCAGTGCCATAGGAATTCTAGGACTTCTAACATGTCCTTCATTTGCCCTCTTTGAAATCCTCAGACCTTCCCACAAGTCACACCCAGCTGTTTCTGTGAGTCACTGACCCAGTCTTTCAGAGCTTTCCATTGTCTAATGAACTTGAAATGAGGCATAGTTTAGGTAGGAACCCATAATGTTAAATTACTGGCATGTATGTGGGTAAGCTAACAATCAGCTTTTTAATACCTAGAAAAGGACAAGTTAATGAGATAAAATATCAGAACTGGCTTTGTCTATTGTGACTACATTTGTTGTTGTAGTTTTTATCTTCTCTGGACCAGTTTTCCAGGTGCAACATGTGGAGGGTAGAGGAGATGATATGTATAGTCTCTTTTAGGCCTATCATTTTGAGTATCTGCAATTATTTAGTATTTTATTGTGTAGGTTTATTGCTTTTTAACTTAAGGAACTAAGTAAAGGCTTTAGTGCAGTTAAGTATAAACTAGTTCTTTCCTTTGGAAAGGAAGGGAAAAGAAAGCTATGTTGAAGTTTATGAACTGCACATGTCTAATGAATGCCACTGTCTTATTTAAATAGTTGCTTAGCCTTGGCCACAGCTGTACTAATGAATTGTTATGCTGATTAATCTTCCTTTTTCCAGGTGTTCCAATTCTGACACTTAAAAATAATGTGTTTGGTGATTGCTGGATTCTGACCCCTTCAAATTCCCCATCTATAGTAGATGAAAGCCATTTCTAAGTTTCCAGAATTATTTAGTAACTGTTACACTTGGGCCATAAATTTAAGATACAACTCCTACTATAAATATGAATTTTCTGATTTTCATGCACTCATATTTGTATGCTACCCTCCACACTCTTTACAAATGTTATCTTAATTTTTAAAGCTGCCTTTGGAGAAACAATTTATTATCTCCATTTTACAGAGAAGGAAGAAACAGGATCAGAGAGATTATTAAATAACTTGGTGGGGGTTATATTGCTACGTAGTGGAGATAAGACTCCAACAAGAAGTTCAGTCAGCTCTAAGAGCAACTATTGAGGGGATACTGGTGGCATGCTCCAGGAAACACCACTGTAGTGCCTTCGAATAAATAGTGCCACCTATAGTTGTTCAGGGATTGTTGGAAATAGTTTATCCAGCACATAACTGGGCTTAAAGGAGAGGGCCAGAGAAAATGGGGAGTTTTAAATATGTTTCTTCTATCACAGATGTATAATTTAAATAATAACCTTTGTTTTTGTCTTAAGAATCATACAGTCACCAAGGGCTTTTAAAGTCACCTCATTTTTGCTTTTTGTTTTTATTCCCCATAATTTCAGTATATTACATAGATGAAAACATGGGGAGACTATGCAGTCCTGGCCACCCCCAGGACTTCTCAGTTGCCTTCTATCTGGTCTAGACTCATCACTAGAAATACAGGCCCAGCAATTTTGAATGACTGTGTCAAGATTAAAGGACCAGAAGCAAATCTTTCTCCCACTGAACAAGTTTTTTTTTTTTTTTTTTTTTTTTTTTTTTTTTGCAGAAGACTGGTCTCACAACACAGATCAGACTCATAGTGATCCTCCTGTTTCCAGCCTCCCAAGCACTGGGATTGAGTGCACCACCACACCCAGTCTCTGGGTGGGGCTAGCACAGTGCCCCAGGGATCAAATCACATTTTTTGTTAATACCAATTCAACATCAGATTCCTCATTATCTGAAATAATTGATTTTGTTGGGATTTCTTTCTTTCTTTCTTTTTTCTTTCTTTCTTTCTTTTTTCTTTCTAAATATCTTGTGATTTTTTTCCTTAAACACCATTTGGGATATCCATGATTTCTAAAGGTCATCTCTCTCTCTCTCTCCTTTTTCTTTCATTTAAGTATTTGGTACAGGGTCTCACTACACAGCTCAGAGTCATAGTGATCCTACTGTACTCAGTCTCTGGTTCAGCACACCCCCGGAGGCAGGGCCAGCGCAGCATGCAGGTTGAGGAATTGAACCCTGGTCCCTGCACTTGCCAAAGCAGGCACTTAGTCTGCTGAGCTATCTCGCTGACCATCATTTCTCTTATCTGAATAAAGATGATACTGTTAAGACTAAAAATTATGTGAAACAAACAAACAAAAATTATCATGGGAATACAACCCTGAGTAGTTCTACTGTTGTATTTTTTTGATGGTGTATATCCCATGTTATTATATGTTTCTTTTAATCTTGGGGAAAAATCAGGTAAACAGGGATAAAATGCACTCTTTGGCATGTTCCAAATTCTTTTCTTCAAAATGATATCTCCTTACTTCCTGCTATGGTTTAGATTGAAATACATCCCTTTTCTCAGAAGTTGGACTTCAAGAAGATGATTAGATCACTAGGGCTCTGGTTTCATTTATGGATTGATCCACTGACCCAAATCCCAATTTCATGGAATTATTGGAATATCATGAAAATTTAGGAGATGGAGCTTAGTTGAAAGGAGTACTTCCTGGGGGGCGTGACCTTGAGGACATATCTTGTCACTGATCCCTTTTCTTCAGACTCTGTCTGTCTTCTTCCTGAACCTTCTTTGCCATCTCTATTCCCTGCCTGCCATAGACAGAGCATCTATTCTACACCATGCTTTTCTACCACGATGTTTCTGCCTTGGTGCTATTAACTGTGAACTGAAAACATGATGAAAAATAAACCTTGGTGAAAGCCAACACACCTCTACAGGACTATTTGGAAAACTGAGTTCTGCTACTGCTAATTCAAAATACAGGGAAGAAAATAAGAAGTCTTCAGAGCTAATTGAAGGCCCTCTTCTGCTGAAAAGGGCAGCATGCTCTAATGAAGTGTACATGAAGAAGTGCTGGCTCTATCTCATACCTCCAATAGCATCTCTGTGGCTGTCTTCCTTGGATTGTTAGAGGGCCCATGAGCTAAGACAGAGTCTTCAAAGTCAATTCTAACCTACCCATCCCCTCTTTTAATTCACTAAACATGTCGTCTTTCAAAAATTCTAAATTATTGAATAGTTTTCTAGGTCCTTAAATTGCCTAGCAACTTCGGATTGATGACAGATGTGTGGAACAAGATTTCACTGCTGAAATGTGGTATGGTAAAATGAACCACTTTTTGAAAGCAAAGTCTCAAGTTCACATGGGCCATATGTTATTTCTTTTGATAGTTTAGTTTTTATTGTTTGTGTTTATTGTAAGCAGAGATGATGTTGTAATATTTGTCTTAGTCAATTTTCTCTCGTTGCTGGGATAAGGTACCTCATGACCAAAATTAGGAAGGAAATAATAGTACTACTACTACTAATAATAATACTAATAATAATAATAGTTATTATTATTAGTAGTAGTAGTAGTAATTATTATTATTATCACTATTATAATAACAAATAGGCTCACAGTTTTTAAGGTTTCAGCCCATACTCAGCTAGCTCCAAGGCAGAGTGACACATGGTAAAGGGCAGCCATTCATGGTGGCACAAAAAGCAAAGAGTGAATGGGTAGAGCAGCCACTGTGGCTGCTGGTAAGCTTCTCTCCCTTCCCCATATTTTAATGCAGGTTATCCACCCCAGGGCAGGTGTAGCACTCACATCCATAACCCACACCCTGGATCATGAATTAGTCACAAACTCCAAAAGCCACCTCATGACTGCACGACACTGTGGGGGTACCACTAGACATCATAACAGTGTTATATTTGTGATAACACATTTTTCCTTCAACCTTAGACTCTGGACTCACTTTCAGCTAATTCATTTCAAAGAAACAAGATCTGCTTCCAAAAGAACATCACTGTAGATACTTGGCATTTCATATTAATTCAAGAGCCCAAGGAGACTTTGCTGTTGTACGTATTTCATTAGTCTTTGTCAAATATGAACAATTCCCATGTGACTCTCACATTGTTATTTGATTTGTACTGCCCTTTTGTAGTGACTTCTGTTGACCTGCTATTTCTATGCCTAATGCAGGTTGAGGATCCTTTACCAGAAATGTTGGAAAAAGAAGTGTCTTGACTTTAGTCTATAAAGTATTTGCATGTATATACTGAGATTTCTGGAACATGGAAGCCAAGTTTAAGTACAAAATTAATTTATGTTTCAAATACACTAAACACATAACCTATAATTAATTTTATGCAATACTTACAATGATTTTGTGTATGAAATAAATTTCGTATATTGGAGCTGAAAAGGCTAGGAGAATCTTTTTTTTTTTTTGCTATGAGGATACTAAATAAACTGTGTGTGTGTGTGTGTGTGTGTGTGTGTGTGTGTGTGTGTGTGTGTGCTTGTTTTGACTACAACACCACAGAGAGATCAGGTGGGGGATTATTCTCTTGTTGTATAGTATGGTCACTCAAAACATTTCATATTCTGAAGCATTTTAGATTGCAGATTTCCAGATAAGGGATAGTCAACTCATGCTCTGAACCTTAAGGCAGTCTTTAAAGTTTTGAAACGCACAAAGTTAAGTTTTGCAAACTGACTTTTTTGTTTTGCTTAGTTTTTGTTTGTTTGTTTGGTTGGTTTTAGTAAATACAAAATATGAACTACTTGTAGGGGAAAAAAACGTTTTTCTTCAAGGTGAGAAGAAACCGAAGCAAATGCTAACATTCTTCATGAACGCTAAACCGTAACTACCTGGCTAACTCATCCAGTAACCTCTCAATCTTTTGCCTATTTTACAAGTGTCATCCTTCAGTGCACCGCCTTACTCATTTTTGAAATCCAGTTTTGCACATTGCTTCTTTGATAAAGCCAAACATTTATCGATCCTTCTCCATTCATTGGACTCAGAGATATCTGTAGAAACCCACTCATCAGCACCTTCCGTGATGTAACTACTCTGGTGGACATCATATGTAAACACTATAGCACATTTCCTAAGGACACAGTAGTAACTGAGCTACTTTTGTAAAGACAGCATTTTAAGACAGACACAGGCAGGAACAAATAAGCCCTTTCTTATTTCTACAGTTAATCTACCCAGTTTTATTTTAATGTTACCTATATGCAGAACTGGGAATGGGATACCATGAAGTGGGCTATTTTAAATTGCCATAGATTTTCAGTGGCAGCAAAGGGTGTTTCACAAGGACTGCCCTTTACACATAATTCTTCAGATGGTTCTATGAAGCCCAGACTTCACAGCACTATTAGAATTCTAGGGACACAAATGTCTCTGATGTCTCCTTCATCCCAGGCTGCCCCGTATTTGCCCCTGCTGATTGGTATGCGAGAAATGAAACCTAAATGACTTTACCCTGGATTCCCTGGGGTGGACGGAATCTAAAGATTCAATCACAGTGTGACTTTTCTATTTTATTTTTTTGTATGACATTACAAGGTCATCCCTTTGTGAGGTGTTCAGATGTCACCTTGTGACTGTCCCAGGCATGGGTATTATGAAGTGAGAGAATAAACATCATAAAAAAAGATGTGATTTCTAACAGGGTTGTTATGGAAGGAGGAGTGGTTGATATTCTGATTCTTAATCCCATTTTATTAATACAGTGCTTTAAGGGTACCTATAGTATTTGCCATAATTGTTTGCTTCTTTCTTTTGTTTTAATTATGTTTTTGACTGTAAAGAAAGACTTCATGGGAAATAAACCTCATATTCTTCTATATTCTCCAAGTAGGAACACATTAACACCAATTGAGTACGTCTCAAGAATAAAGTCATGCCTCATTGTGTTCCTACTAATCAAATTTCTGTATCTTTTGGCAAGTATAGTCTTCCTTTGTCTCTCCATCTTTCTCTGTATCTCTCTCTCATATGTACACATATAATCATAATTCATAGAAAGAGTTGTTCTGAAACCACTGTTTTCTTGCTTCTTTATACCTGTGTGTTGACACAGCAATAGAGGAGGGAAGGTTTCTTAGCTGATTCACTGTTGTGACAAAACAGCGAAATATTCTTTATAGTTCTTTACATTAAGAGCAGTCTGTGTCATAGTTACTCTGGTGACTACTTTTGTTGACCTTGAAAAAAAATAAACCATAGTTACCCTCCAACTTGGTACAAAGGAAGAAAATACTTTATGGGGAGCATGCCCAAACACAACCATAAATAAACAGAGCTGCCATGTCAACCCAGATCTTTCCCTTATTCTTCATGCATTAAGTATAGAAGGAGCCTTCCAAGTTCCCTTAGCAGGTACAAGTTACGCTTTCCTTAAACCTATTGACTCAGCTGAGTAAAGGGGGAGTAATAAGTTCTTCATGAGAGTCAAGTTTAAAATTAAATTTCAAAATTCATAAAAAACTTGTAATTATATTAGTCATATAACACAAGGCTTACAGATTTTTCTTCCATTCCTCCATCTTCTCTTCGGAAGCCAGTACATATTTTTTTTTTTTTTTGCTTTGAAGGCCATATTTATTGAAATATCAATTTATATTCTAATCTCATCTATTTTTTTTTGTCAGTGTCTTCTTGAGAAGCAGTGATTCTTTTACTACAGAGATTATTTCTGATCTGATTTCCTCTATATTTCTACATTTGATTCTTTACTTCAGACACTATTAATTCAGATATTTCTTTTTTTATTTCAGAGGTTATTTCTGATCTGAGTTCCTCTATACCTTTCTGCTCTTGTTGCTTTACTTCAGACCCTATTGATTCAAACATTTCATCTGTGTGATCCAAAATTTCTTCTGTGCTAGTGTCCTCTGCACTTGGGGCCTGAGATTGCATTTTGCTCCTTCTCTTTGTCATTTTGCATAGCTTTCTGTCCTGACCTTTGGTGCAGTTATAACCTTAGTGCATACTCAAATTTGGATGCAGATCTACTAAGTTTGAGTTCATCCAGTTGTGCCTGGCTTGGGGCCGGCTGCTGTGCTCAGCTCCTTCCTGCTGCAGCCCTTTGAGATGAACCTGTTGTGCCCCTCTGGCAAGATGTTCTGCTCCTGGATTAGCTGGGTGGTTCTGGTCCTTAGTCTCTCTGCAGGGACTTCAGCTGCAGAGTTGGTCTGGAGGGATCCAGGGGGTGCGGGGGAGCAGAGAAGCTCCCCATGCACTTGCAGGCCCTGGGCTTGGGCGGGGACTGGAGGGGTTGAGAGAGTGTGGCAGAAAGTCCCACTCATGCCTGGGCTTGGTCTGGAGAGGTCTAGCAGGCACAGGGGAGTGCAGAAGCTCTCCCACACACTTGCCTGGCCTGGGCTTGGGCTGGGTCTTCAACTTATATTCTTATTTTTATCAGCATCTTGAACTCCACTGAGCCTCCGTCTGCAGCTAGCACCAGAATTATACCACTCGATAGAAGCCTCTGACCACGTCAGCTTCTCCGCAGGCCAGGTGCTGGGGTCCCAGGCCTGTAGGATCCGGGTGTCGGGATCAACTCTCTGAGCAGCGTGTGGGCGAAAGGCCAATATATTTTTTATTAGACAGTATATTTAATTTAACACTTGTTTTTTTAGGAGTAAAGTGGCAGCTCAGTAACAATGTGTTTTTCAGCATATACAGTACTCTAGGTTCAATCTCCAGGACTATCAAAGAAAAGAGGGGAAACATAAAACAACTTACCTCAGAGAAACTTTATGGAGAAAGGAGGAAATTAAGAATAAAAACAAGAAAAAAAAATCAGCCAGGCATGGTGGTGCATGCCTATAATCCCAGCACTCGGGAGACTGAGGCAGTAGGATTGTTGTGAGTTCGAGACCAGCCTGAGCTACAAAGTGAGCTTAAGGCCAGCCTGAACCACATAGTGAAACCCTGTCTCAAAATGACAAAAGAAAAAAAAAAAAAAAAAAGAATAAAAACAAAAACATGTATCAGTAATGGAATACTGAAACTATGTAGGTAGTAAAAAACTGCACAGTGATGCATATTTGTAATCCCTAGGCTTTAGAGGCTTAGGCAGGAGGAGAATGAGTTGCAAACCAGGGCTACATAGTGAGTTCAAGGCCAGCCTGGACTACATAGTGAGATCAGGTCTCAAATACATCTAAAATTAGGAAAGCCCGGTTTGTGGGAATATACTACTGAGTCAAAGTCATGTATTTATTTTACCATACAGCCCACTGATAAAACCATCTGATATTAGTTAACCTGTATTAGGATCATGCCAATCCAGTAAAAAGCTATCAGATGTTTCTGAATACATATTTTTATCTTGGGAAGACATTTTTATTCATGTTTCGTATGTATGAGCTTTTCCATATTTTATGATTCAGTCATTCAATTTCATTTTATTCCCACATGATGAATAAAAGATACATGTTTTTAAGTGGAAAAAAAAACTGATGTAACCAAGAATTACTTGTTTATATTCCATCCAGTTCTGTGCATGGTATAAATGACTAGTAACTAAGGAAAAACTGGGTCACAGATGTAGCTCTTTTTTTTTATACTGTTTATTGGCTGTAATCTACACTGAAATGCTTGCTGTGAAACAGCTGGTAGGGTATGGCTAGTCATCTTGTTCCAGACATGACTCCTTACATTCATTTCTTTTAAATCATATTTCTTTATTAAGATTCCGAACCAAGGCTACAAACTGGTACTTCCAAAATATCATTTATTGGCTTGACAAGGTTGTGAATATGTTTCATTGTCCATGCTTAAATAATCTGCAACAGTAAAAGCCACTCCTGGCTTTGGAATGAGACAAAGGGCTTGGTATAAGGAAGATAATGCAGACTGGGTTTACTTATTCCGGTCTTATAATGCCTTCGATGGTATCACTCTTTAGCTCTGTAACTTCCTCTAAGATGTTTATAGACACCCTTCCTGTGCTTTTCTGTATTGTGAACAGTACAGACAGCTTCAAAATATGCTATGAGAATTAAAGTAAATTTGTACATAGAAAATCAAATGGGCTAAATATTTTAAAAAGAAAGTACCTGTGTATGCCTAAGCATTCTATTTTCAAAAAGGAAATTATAATATGCATATTTATAATATTATGTAATTTCTTCCAGGATAATTTCCAAAGCCTTCTCTTATGAAGAAGCAAGAAATACTCTTGAGCTGTCCTACTTTGTGTTTGCATTAAGAATTGAAAACAAATTCTTATATCCAAGTGGGCATGAGCTGAGCTGTATTCTAGACATTTCAAATGTCTAAGATGCTGAGCTGTCTGCTCTGGTTTTGTAGAACACTGAATGTGTGATATTTTATGTTTGACATTTATAGAGTGCATATGTTACTGCTGACTTACCAAAACAACAGTGTTGAAAATTTATGAAGTGATACAATGCCAGAGTTCAGAGCACAGAATAATTCAAGTATTCTGCTAGGAAAGACCTAATGACTGATTCCTGAACTTTACAGGAGAAAGGAGGTACACTTTTCCCACCTGCACATCTGCAGTCTAGAATATTGCTTTGACTTTCAATTCTTGTTGCACTATCAGTTTTGGAGATAGAGGACCCAGATTTAAAATTGTCCAATATTGGGAGAATTGTAGTGGTATTTCTAAAACAGACATAAAACATTCCCACAGTTTGAGATAGATAGACAAAATTTTAAAAAATTGTAGAGGCATAAATTTGCTGGTGAATTTTCCAAGGAAAAACATATTTAAAATCTAGATTTAATATCACTATAATAGCTTTAAAAATAGCACTTAAAGATACAAAGTGCATAATCTTTGATAAAAAATGCAATGTCCTAAATTAGAAATCTTATATTTATGAACAATTTACTTCATTGACCATGTTTTTCTTATTTCACTTAGGCCAATAGTCACTCTACAACTAGTTAGCTAACATTTAAAAGCTTGTGTCCTACTGTAACATAAAAACCCAAACTAAAAATTACATGAAATTTTAGTGAAAATAAGCTAATTCTCAAGAATATAACTAAAGAGTATTTAATGATTTGAAAAATTTCTTCCTGCTTCTATGAACTCATTCAGAACACTCTTTGGACAACAAACCTGATTATAATGTTCGGGGTTAAAAATGACATGATTGTATCTATTCCTTAGCTAAAATAGAGACAGGATACTTGAGCGTACTACATGAAAAATTACACGGAAATGTCAAATTTCTATAACTTTCAGTGAAAGGATGTGTGAAGTGGCTCCCCCAATCCTGTCTTCTTTGTTTTTGAACATTACAGTAAAGCTGAGTCATTAAATTCAGCATAGATAGTTGTTTAAATTTCAGGTAGTGACACTCTTAAATTTATAAAGCTGCATATTTTCCTATCCTTTTACTTGGAATATATCTACTGAAGATTTGATTCATTGCAAGAAGCAATAGTAGTAAGATGGCAAGATTTGATGAATAAAAATAAAAGGACACTTTACATGAAACATGTCTAACTAAAAGTTACTAAACATTTACGTTATAAAGGTCATCCAATATGTTTTCTGGAGTCCAAGTGTTGCTGCATGTATTTTTGTATGGAAACCTTTGTGGGGATACATTCTCTCAGATTGTAACCAGCCATAAAAAATATAGAAAACAAAATTAGTTTATTGTTATATAGATATGCTTTATAATGGCCAAATAATTATAGCATTTTCAAAAAATTTTGACATGAACATCTCAAATAAATAGTTGATTAGTCATTTGAAGATGAAAATAGATTTGCAAACTCTCAGAAAGACTAAAGTAGGTACATTCAACTTTCAGGATTAATGTCTCATTCTTACTATATATGTAAAATAATGCCATAAAATTCAAATTATTAGTAGTGGGAAATAAAACAATTCAACTGAAGTAGTTTGTAACAGGATATCAGATTCCTGATGAATTTTGCACTGAGAGGAATGTTCAAATCTAAAACTAAATGTCTAATTTAGTGTTTGAAGGAATTAGTTTACTGTCAAGAACAAAAGACACTTACTGTAGCCCTTAACATTACCCCAAAAAAGAAAAGGCCCCCTGACCGTACAGGAAAAGTGAGAAGCCTAACATCTCTGAAGAACTAGGAGTAAAGAAACCTATCAGGAAGGTGCCACTTTAAAATTTTTGGATTCCTCTTTGACCATTCTAAGAGTGTCCTGGTGCAGTGGGGTCTCTCAGGACCCCTTGACAGACTACATGGTTCACCTTCATCTGCAGCATTATTGTCTGTGTTGCGCTGTTGCCAGTCGCTGACTGGCAAGTAAGAGACTTACAAACATGGAAGTTTATCCTGACTTCACCTTTTTTTACTTAATTAGGTTTATTAGTACATTCTAGGTTTACATCATGATAACATTCATCATAGGGAATGTATACCTGTAAATGACACAATTTGATCTTTCTCTTTTCCTGTTTTGCTGCCCTCCCTTCAAATCCTCCTTCCATCCTTTTTTAAAAAAGTATTGTTCACATTTTTTCCCTTTATTGTTTTCTCTTCCCTTTCTTCCTCCCCCCTCCCATTTCTCACTCCTCTTTCCACTTGAACATTTTCTTCCTTTTTTACAGTATGCACTATACATTTTTGTCTCTAGTTACCCTTTTAGTTTCTCATAACAGAGACACATGTGGTATGAATACATGTGTCCTGTATATATTACAATTGATACTATATCCTCAAAGTGCACCCATTTAGCTAAAAATGTCTCATACATTTTTCTGAGTAGTACTCTAGTGTGTGTGTGTCTGTGTGTGTGTGTATCTTCATCCATTCCCCAGCTGATGGGTATTTGGGCTGCCCCAAGATTTGGCTGCTACAAACTGCTACTACAAATGTGGGTGGTTACATATCTCTGTGGTATAATGCTTTAACTTTTTCAAAATGATATTAAGAAAGGAAGTACCTGCATCAAATAGAACTTCTAGTTCTAGTTATTTGAAGAATCTCAGATAACATTGAGATAGATTGATTTGCACAGTGGTTGAAATAGTCTACACTCATACTAACAGTAAAGAAGTGTCCCCTTTCGCTCACGGTGCTGCCATCATTTGGTATTGATTTATTTCTTCAAGCTAGTCATTCTTTCTGGGATGAGATGGAATCTCAGTGTTTTAATTTGCATTTCTCAAATGGCCAATGTTGTTGAACATTTTTTTATACTGAAAGTATTGATACTTTATAAATATATTAATATTTATGTACTGTTTTTACTCCTTCATCTGTGAAATGGCTATTCATTTCAGATTGTCTTTAAAATTAGGAGGTCTGGTTTTCTTAGGTTCTTTATATATTCTAGATTATAGTCCTTTGTCTGAGGAAATAATGGTAAAAATATTTTTCTAAAAATGTAGGCTGTCTCTTTGCTCTGTTGGTGATCTCCTTTGCTGTGCAAAAGATTTATAATAAGATGAGATCCCAGTTGTTGATTCTTTGTGATAGTTACTGTATGCTTAAGGTAATCTTCATAAAGTCTTTGCCTAAAACAATGTATTCAAGGGTTTTACATATTTTATCTTACAACAGATTTAGTGTTTCTGTTTTCATATTTAGATAGATCCTTGATCCTTTTCAATATTAGTATAGTGCATGATGAAAGATATGGGTCTAGGTTTAATCTTTGGCCTGTGGAATACCAGTTTTTCCAGCACCATTATTCAAGAGGCTATCTTTCTTCCAGTGAAGGTGTTTAGTTCCTTTTTCAAAGAGAAAGCATGTAAATGTGTCTGAAGTTCTTTTTGTATTTTCTAATATGTTCAATTGATTCTCAGGTATGATTTTTTTTAAATTTTGTTTTGATTTTGTAGTACAATGCTGTTTTATCACAGTATCTCTGTAGTAGAATTTCAAGTCATGAATTATGATGTTCCCTATATTGCTTAAAATTGCCTCTGCCCTTCTAGGTCTTTTTCAGTTCTGAATGAATTTTATAATTGTTTTATCTAATTCTATTAATTCTATGAGATATGCTGTTGGAATTTTGATCTCAGTTGCATTAAATATTTAGTGTGGCAATTTCCCCTATGCTGGTTCTTCCCACTAAAGATAAAAGGGTATCAGTCCATTTTCTGATATCCTTTTCAATATTTTTCAGAGTACTATAGATTTTACTATAGAGATATTTTACTTTCTTTGTTAGATTGATTTTTAGGTATTTCATTTTTTGGATGCAATTATAAGCCATCTTATCTCCCTAATTTCTCTCTCAGTGAATTTGACATTTATGTGCAAGAAGTCTATTAATTTTTGTGTGTTGACTTTGTGTCCAGTCATGCTAATGAATATGTTTATTAAATTTAGAAGGCTTTTATTGGACATTTTGGGATCTTCTATGTAGAGTATCATGTCAGCTACAATTAATGATAGTTTCCTTCTTTTCCTATCCTTACTCTTTGTCTTTCTGTTATCTAATTTCTCTGGCTATTGTTTCCAGAACTATATTGAATAAGATTGATGACAGTGGACATCTTTGTTTGGTTCCTCATTTTAGAGTGAAAATTTTCAGTATGATGTTGGCTGTTGGTTTGTTTCAGATTATTTTTATCATAGATAAAAATCATCTTTTCCAATTATCTGTAAGAGCATTTATCATGAATGTGTGTGGAGCGCTGTCAAATGTTTTACTGTTTCTATTGAGATTATCATATGTTTTTTCCCCTTAGCTCTGTTAATATGGTGTACTACAAATTTATTGATTTGTGTGCATTGGAACATCTTTGCATCCCTAGGATGAATTCCATTTGATCATGGTGCATGATCTTCTTGCTGATTTGCTACATTGTGTTTGCTAGGATTTTACTGAAGATTTTTGTATCTATGTCCATTGGGGAAATTGGCTTGCAGTTCTGTTTCTTGATTAGACTCTTTTCTAATTTTGGTATCAAGGAAATGCTTGCTTCTAGCATTGGGGATATAGCTTCCCCTTCAGTTTCATTAAAAAGATTAAGAAATAGCACTGTTAAGTTTTTTTCTAAATTTCTTGTAGAAGCCAGCAGCAAATATGTCATGGCCTGAACTTTTCTTTGTTGGTAGCTTTTTAATTACATCTTCAATTTGACTTCAATTTCACAAACCAACAGCCAACATCATACTGAAAGTTTTCACATTAAAATAAGGAACCAGACAAAGATGTCCACTGTTACCAGTCTTATTCAATATAGTTCTAGAAACAATAGCCAGAAAAATTAGAAAAGAGAATCATATCAGTGATTTTCACTGATATATATATATATAATAATTTTTATATCTTCTTGATTCAGCTTTGATTATTCATATTATCAAAGTGTATATAGGAATCTCTCCACTTCTATCTTATTGGAATATAAGTACTCTAAGTAGCTATAGATGATCTTCTGGATTCTGCATGATCTGTTGTCATTTTACCCTTTTCCTTCCTAATTACAAGAATTTGGTTATTTTCGTTATTTTTAAGGTTATTTAAAGTTTATCAATTTTATTTAATCTTTCAAAGAACCAACTTTTTGATTCATTGATTCTTTGCATTATTTTCTTAGATTCCACTGCATAGATTTCAGCTCTGATCCTAATAATTTCTTCTGTTTTATAATCTCTGTATCTGCTTTAGAGTCACTAATGTCTGTCATTATGGACACCATCTCTGTAGTTATCTGAGAAATTATTTCTGATCTGATTTTTTTTCTAGATTGTCTTTTATCTTCTCACTTCTGCTATGTGAACTTGAAAGAGTCCAGGTTAATAGCTTTTGGATTGTTCTCAGGGTTTGCATTTGGAGAACTAAACATCTGGGGTTGAATCTTATTTAAATGCTTTCTTACTTTGTATTTTGTTTTTAATTTAATTCATGGATTGATGTGTATAAATTTCCTATAGTGGGTAGCGTGAAATCTCTATGTTATAGGATAATAATATCATTTAGCTTCTCTTCTGGAAGTTTAACAACTGAAGTTTGCACAACAAAAATAGGAGAAAAAAAAGGGTTCCAAGGACAGCCAACATTTTGGCCCTAGCCTTTCAAGGTCAGTGAGAACTCAGGACATAGGAGAACTTGTACTGTAACATCCTATAATTCAGTCATGTTCAAGATTTACTGATCAAGGGGATTATGGGAACACAGAGGAAAATGATCAATGATGTAGAATGCACCTCATGAGAGTCACATGGAGAGAAGACATTCTCTCAGGCTTTCACAGAGAGCAAATTGGTCAAGCAATGGCCATGACTCATCCACATGGCTGACACTGACCAAGGATTGACATATTGCGGTACAGGGTTTCAGGGTAAATCCTGAGGGGATTTGACTGATCTTGTCAGATTCAAAAGTTACATTTCTTGTTATATAGTTCTTGCTTTATCTTGATCTTAACCATCCAGCAAAAAGTATAAAAATGAAGTATAAAACTAAAGCCATATTAATATATTGAGCTGTAAAAGGCTCAAGTCAAAAACTTCTGACATTGCCAGTCCTACAGATAATCCACTACTATTATGGACTCCTGGACTATATTGTATTTTGCTGAATTTGAGCACCTACAATATTTAAATGTCAGTGGAAGACCCATCTATGACAAAACTAAACAAAAAGAGGATAAAAATGAATAACCATTTTGTATCTGTATATATAAAATAGGATAGATACATAGCTACTTTCTCTTAATTCAATAAGAAAGATTTGTACTAATAGGGCTTGGACAGGATATCATGTCTGGATATTGTACTCTGAATAACACTATGAAGACAATAAAATGCATTGTATTAATTACTGAAACTGCCCTACTAATCAGTTTTGAAACTGTCTCATTGCTATTCATTTCTCAATAAAATTAATTTTGAAAAGAAATGAAGGGCTGGGGAGATGGCTCAGTGTAATAAGCT